>JAECUM010002597.1:0-111331 GCA_016617855.1 Megalonaias nervosa
AACCAAGCTCAAGGTGTACCGCGCAGTAGTACTGCCCTCCCTCTTGTACGCCTGTGAGACATGGACGGTGTACAGTCGCCATGCAAAACAGCTGAACTCCTTCCACATGCACTGCCTCAGAAAACTGCTCCACATCAAATGGCAGGACAAGACTCCTGACACAGAAGTCCTCCAGAGAGCAGAGATGACAAGCGTCCATGCCATGCCCAGAAGGTCACAACTCCGCTGGGCTGGTCATGTCTGCCGTATGCCTGATGAGCGCCTCCCAAAGAGACTGTTCTATGGGGAACTCGCTGAAGGCAAGCGTTCCCGAGGAGGCCAAAAGAAACGGTTCAAGGACGCGCTCAAAGCCTCCATGAAGTCCTGTGGCATTGACCCAGACAGCTGGGAGCAGCTTGCCGAAGACCGCGCTGTCTGGCGTCACCAGATCAACTCAGGCGCAGCTGCATTTGAAGAGCACCGGATCAACGAGGCCAAGCAGAAACGTCAGCAGAGGAAGAGCAGAGCCAGCGCCGACCTTCAGTCCATCTAGCCTCCGGCAATTCCCTGTCCTCATTGCCCTAGACTCTTCAGAGCGCAGATTTGTCTCACCAGCCACCTGCACACTCACAGACCAGCCCTGATCTGAAGTCATGGTCGTCTTCGAGACCGAAGGACGAACATCATCATCAGTATCCACGTCCTCATATTCCAGCCCCACCTGATGGAAAAACTTTCGTTTGTTGATAGCGTCCTTGAGTATTCGATCGCCTTTAAAATGTTTTCTGGGAACCACTTTGTTAATGCACTCGTGATCTTTTTTGTGGGCCTTATCGTGTTCCTTTTGAGCAATTCGTCGTCGCTTGACATAGCATGTTTTCACGATGATGTCCACGGGATCTGAGTGTAATTCCTGAATGGTGTTCTGGACAATGTGTTCGATGGTCTTGACTAATCCAGCGGACTCCCGATCATTACAAAATTTATATACTGCCCAGTATCGATCAATAGTCTGTCTGAGCTGCCCCTGACGCATGATTCCTACGGATAAATGAGACAGTTTAACATCATCCTTGTTCCATCTCTCGTGTGCCTCTTCCAAGATAATTTACCAGCCTTCTCACCTCGTTGAGCGTCTCATGTACTCCAGTCGTCTGGTCTCTTTCCTGTAAGTATCAACAAACAGGAACTGATGCAGTTCCGTAGTGACTCGAACGATTTCCGCCATGCTCTATATGATATCGTCCACAGTAAAGATCTGAAAATAACTCAGTCCAGGATTGGTAGGTTCCGCGGTAAGCGCTAACAACTTGAAGGTGGAGTATTTTGATGTAGTGTTGGTGAAGTAACATTCTAACTTCGTCAGTCCGATGTCAGTAGATCCCACGTAAAGTGTATCAGTGGTACTATCTAGCTTGGTACCATCGAAACGCCACGTCAAGATTCTCTCCGTGCCTCCTGCGCGTCCACGCACGTGAAATGTCCATATCGACGTGGCTAAAGGAAGCTGTACTGAATCCAAAACTTAGTCGTGATACTACTGGTAGCCAACTCGCTGATAACACTAGCCAGAGCTACGTGGGAAGAAAAGGCGAAATAGGCTTTATACTGCGCTGAGTATTTTGACGAGGCAGAGACGGTGATGACATTTCGGCTATTCGTGTTTCCAGATAGCGGTGGAATCAATCTCACATTGCTTTTGACTCGACGTGCATCCACATACAGTTTATTCACTACGCCGATGGTGCTGATGGGTTTGGAATGGATGCAAATTTTATTGTAGTCCATGTTGAGGTTTCCCGTCATGGATTCTTCCGCATGGGCCAATGCACAGTCCGTCAATTGCTCGTAACTGACGGCACTGTCCTGAGAGGGCCTTAAACCCTCCAATGGCGAGGTCTTCTGAGAGAGTTCCACCTGTCGTGGATAATTTAGTTCTTCCAAAAGATCTAGGTTGACCATACGAGATCGCCTGAGTGTTATCCGTGATGAGCCCTACAATTTCTGACCTTGCATCGACGTAGACCTGTACAGGTTAAATTGGGCATTGTTGATATCCACCAGCAAGGAGTAATTATAGTTGTTGATTCTGAATCCTTCGACGGTTTGAACGGTGATTGGGGTATAATTGCCACTCACATCTTTATCGATCCAGAGTGAGCGGTCCTTAGGTCCAAAATGATAAATCATAGTTATCTTTGGATTTAGACGAGTATACGTACTTATACGACCCCAATTTTTTGTTGTAGTTCCAGAGGAGAGTACTAGCATTCCAAGAATGCTCGTCACTTGTCTTGTCACTGACAACGTGCTCGTCACATCCACATTGCCACTGAATAGTACCTCCTGTTTTATCGTATTTACCAGCCAGAGACACATCCAGATCGGAAGCTCTCTAAGGCTGAGAAGATCCCGCTGTCTCCGCAGCAAGTCCGTACAATCTCATGCCACCCATGTTGATATTTTTAGTCATTGTCCCACCCGCTAGCGAAAATTTGGTCTGCGCGAGTCTGTTCACGTGAGACCATCGGGCGACGTTGGCGTCCGGAGGTGGGTAACTCACATCTTCCAGATTGGTCAGACTGTGACTACTCATGTTGAGGTGATCCGTCACGGAATCTCCAGCTCGGTGGACATTTTTGTCAAGTTCGCTCGACGAAGAGCTACTGCTTTTTGAGCCGATCGGCGTGCCAAAGGAGGTGTACGACATTTTATAAAAGCCATGAACAATATTAACTTCGACACGAAGGAAAATGCCCCAGAGCGTCAGCATCATTTTTTGATACCGGACTGCCATTACATGATCGTGGGTCCTACCAGTCGTGGAAAAACCAATCTCCTCATGAACATGCTCCTGAATAACATGCTCAAGTACGATCGAGTCGTGATTTACACGCTCCAGCCTCACCAGGACAAGTACAATACTTTGCACGAGTTTGTAAATTCAAGGAGCAATGGAGATGTCTTCACGATCGCCAATCCAGACGAGATTCAGCCTGTGGAAGACCTCGATTCAGACTTGCATAAGATCATTGTGTTTGACGACATTAAAATAGACCGAGACAATATGAGTAAAATCTGTGACACAAGCGCTGAAACAGTATTTATCTCACTCAGTCGTACTACGACGTTCCTAAATACATCCGACGAAACACAGGATGCTTTGTACTGTTTTCATGGCTGGATAACCGAGATGTGGAAACAATCGCGAGAGACCACTGCTTAGGCATCTGCCCAGGAATTTAAAGACTGCTATGCCGCAGCGACGTCATCCTCCAAACATGAAGTTTATCGACCAGCGAGCAGTCCTACGTCATCGCGTGCTCGAAGACAAAGTGTGACAACAATCCTTTCAACGCGATGTAGGAGAGAATTGTTCAAGCCTATTTTGATCACACTCGACGAGGCTAACACAACCTATGATGTCAAGGAAGATCAACTCCAGGATACTCTCAAAACGATTCAACAGCAACAGCAGCAACTGCTAGAGGAGTTAGTCCATCCCGCTCCAGAAGCTGGCATCCCAAAAATGATTGCCAGAGCAGAAGCGGAAATCAAAGAAAAGACTAAGAAAGAAAAGGCCAAAGTACGGAATCTCAAGAAAGAAGAAAAAAAACACACGCGAAGATGTACTGGAAATGAGACGAGAACTGGCCATAGGAGAAGATCGAGAACAAGAAAAGGTTATCATTGTCAGAGAACGAAAAACGAAAAAATGCGTCAGTACGAGACGGAGAAGGACAACGAAGCTCATCAGGTTCTCTCGGAGGAACTAAAGCTGGAAGAAAAACCTCCAAAACCTGATCCTCAATGGTTCAAAAAATGCGTCACACGCGATCTTCCCGTCCTCAAAGACATCCTCCAACCTACAGGATCAAGGACTAATGATTACTTGACGGACCAGAAAAAGAGCACATGTTGAGTCAGGTCCAAGAGATTCGAGACTACAATAAATCCTTAGTCGAGGAGGAAAAAAAATCAGAAAAGGCCTACCACGAGGAAACTCGAGCTCCCGTCTTCTAGGCTCCATCCATTCCAGCAGGATTAGAAGCGTCTTGATTTATACCAGCTCTCACCCCCTGAAGAAGAAGAAAAACTCATCGCTAAATGTTTCAAAGCCAGGAGTGAAAATTTCCAACTTACTCAAGAGGAAACAGCACTTCTCAAAACCGTGAGTAAGGAAAAACGGATGCAAATGACTAGAGAGTACATAGATACTATGAAGAGGGGAATGAGAGAGGGTCACTTAACGATGGGGAACTCAGTCCTCTTAGCTCCGTTATGAAACCTAAGACTCAGGGAGAATAATAAAAACTTGAGGTATAGAAAAAGGAACTGAAGCGATGTCAAGAAGGGTGTATCTGCCAGAGACAAGGAACAGGATTTTCTACGTATTGGATTCGATGGGACGAGTAAAGTCTAGTACGATAACTGCTGAAGACATGGAGATGGACAAATTGCGGGATTCGTTGATACCAAATAATCTCACTCAGGAGGATATCGACATCGTGAATCACATAGGAAATCTGGCACAAAGGGGCGCGTTTAGAACATTAGATGTGATGCAGCGTCAGCAGGAGATAAAACAAGGACAAATATTCCGTCGAGGAAGTAGCATCTGAAACTTTCATACTCCCGCTGAGATCGTCTCTGGACTCAAGCTGCTGATCGCCTCTCAACAAGCCGGCGATATGGATGTGGAAGTCGACAACGAGATGGTGGAAATACTCAGTCATCTTCTGGATCAAAAGCTAGTGACGGCCGATCAGCATCGTATTTTGTACGGAGAATTGATATAGACAGATGGCTCTCACTGATACTACGCTACTGTTTGATTTGAAATCGGTCACGTCCACAGTGAGGTATAATCCTCCCTTGGAACTCGACCAACAATTGTACGAAATTGCCCTCATCTCTGCCGAAATCTGGAATAGCTTCTTCAACTTTACGATCAACAACAATCGGTTTCCATACGTCGTCTCGCTTCAGCAAAAAAGATCACGATCTCTCCAGGGGGATACAACATCACCGACATCGCCACGGAAATTTCCCGACTGATCACCGCCAACGGAGACGTCTCGACTAATATTGAAATCGAACCCAACTATTCCACGCCAATTGCATCGAATCTCTCCTGGGATTTAGATCTGGAAAAATCCAGTCACAAAATGGAGTGTACGAAGGAGATATATCCGTCAGTATCACCGACGTCAACAGCCTTCTCATCAACTGCTCGGTCGCTCATGGATCTTTGTCTTTCATAGGCTCGGCCTCCAATGTCACTTATTCCACCTCGATCAACGTCCCACTAGGCTCGCTTATGCATCTTCGTCCGAATCCTCTCATTTACTCTCCTATCACGAACACGTACGCGATCTCAGAAATCACCATGTGGCTGAACGATCAGTCTGGAAATGCCGTCTATAACAACAACGAAAGAATAACCTATTATATGCATGTGCGAAGAAAATCCGCATAGAGTCGCAAAATGGCCTAAAAGCATTTTTCTCAGATTAAATAAAGATGAGATCTTTACGTGTACATCGACGTAAAATCGCCGGTGGATTCTTATCCACCCTCTTTTCTTCCGTACGAGCAGCCCTTCCAGGCATTGCGCCATAGCTGCACCCATTGATCTCAAGGCTACCGAAGCGGGAGCCACAGAAACAGACTCTGCGGATGCGACGGCCATACATCACAAAATAGCCAGAAAAATTATTCCGCAGTCATCACTGATGATCACACAGTCAGCGACATCTGTAGCAACATCGTTGCCCACACCCGTACCAGAAATGCCTATATCCAGAGAGGCGAAGCAGACGCTTCAAAAAACAGCCAGGATCCGCACCGAGCGATCAGAATAAAGTTTACAGGACTTGGACAGAAAGGTCGGCGTACCACCCTCCTTGGGCACCATCATGTCTTGATATGACTTAAAAACATTATGGTAATTTTTATAACACTCATATAGTATAGTATCATATATTCGAGATTCACTCCCGATTATCTGCGTTTGAATGACAATACTCCCGTGGATGACTCGACCACCGAGTACGAATACGTGGAGTATCAGGACACCAACATCACCAATCTTAATGCGGAAACCATCGAAAAATAGAGACGCGAGACGAAGACGTGTATCTGCTTCCGCATAAGGTCTTCCTGGAAGACTCGGAAAAAGTACAAACTAACGGCAACTCACCACTGGGCTATACAGCCAATTCGCAGATCACACTCCAAAATAACGGGTGGTCGTTATTCATGTCTGCGCAGTACCAACTGAACAATCAGACCGTCGAAGACATCAATGATTCCTTACCTCAAGCCAGCACCATGCTGAACTTGATCATGTTCAGCGATGACTACATGCGATCGTGTGCCACCAACATGTGGTGGTTCAGAGATACCAATGCAGGAGCAGTGGTGGGCACAGAATATATTACCTTTGCAGGTTTGATTCCTACTGAAACTATAACGGATGGAGCTGGTGTGACTGGGGCCGTGTTCAGAACCAATTTCTCTTTCGCAGGTACTGCAGGCCACAGTGTCGGATTTGCCGCTCGACGCGTTCTCACCAATACTAGCCACGAGATCTGCATGTTTGATCCTCACAGCAGCCTCTTCGGAGTATGTCGAAATATCAGCACATGCTTTAGAGAGGTCGAATACACGCTGGTCTAGGAAAGAGATTCGCCCGCTCAATACATGCACAAAGAGGATGGAGCCGGAGCTGCAGCGGATGGGCAATGCAGCATGACATGGTTGTCGCTGTGGATGCCCAAAATCACACCCTCCACAGCTGACATGCTTGAACTGGAAACGAAGTTAAGTAGATTTACTAAAAAACTGTATTTCAAACAACACCGCATCTCAAGCGACCACCTCGTGGAGAGTGGCCACCGATCCAGGCAGCGAACTTCCAAGACACGTCTTCGTCACCTTTCAACTGGTCGTACAGCGTGCAGATCAAACTGGAAACAAGCACGTCTTTAAGGACGTGGGTTTGTCTCTCAATCGAGTCCGCATCAACTATAGACAATTTCCAGAGCGAGAACTCGATGCAACTTCGCTGTGGGCACACGAAATTATTCTCGAGCTTACATGATGCTGATGGAGGCCATGCAGAAGTTTCAAGACGTCTACACAGGCACACAAGTCTCGCTGGACGATTTCGCTACTTTGTATCCCATCTTCCACTTCGATGCCTCCAAACACAATGAACGCCTCAAAGACTCTCCTGCCGATGTCCAAATCCGATGGCCGGTCCCTCAAGCAGGTGATTATCACTGCTACGAGCTCGTCACCTCAGACCGATTTATGACGTTGGATGTTCTCAATGGAAAAATGAATGTTCTTGTATGGATAAATCTGTTTTTGAACAATTCTGTTGTTCCGAACATGCCTAGAAAACAGCACAGACGACGGGATGGAGGCTCCCTTGCCACCGCCATCGTTCCTATCGTCAAAATCATGGCCCCTAAGTTATTCGCTAATATCCTAGCCCCATTAGGACTCGCTGAAACTACGGGAGCCATCACCGGAGTTACCCAAAAGCAGTCGTGGGCAGCGGAATGCGTCGAAGACAAGGCACAAAAAGCAAAAAAAATGAATATCATTTCATATAAACGTCATCATGTCGTACATTCCAGTAGCTGTGACGCTGTCCCACCAGCAGAAAAAAGTATCGCTGTGGCGGCCACTCATAAAAGACCTGTCTCCGTACGATTGAAAGCTTCAGCGCTCGTCGGACCCGATCGACTCATTCTTACCCAGCGTCAGACCACTGCTGTCGCCAAACATAAGGCAGCTACAAAAGGTCAACTTGTGAACTTATCCGCGGATCAACTGTCCAAGCAGGGTGAATTTATTGGTCCTCTTCTCGCAGGCATCGCTGAAACCTTACAGCTGAGACTGCTTGGCATTGGCAGAGGACTCTAGCTGCCTGGCACCACGCGCGGAAATGGACTTGTTGACATGAGAGAAAAAAGGTCTTAAGCAACTTTGATCTCGAACATCTCTTAAAATCTCTCACTTTCCGAGACGTCTTTCTAAAGATCAACTTTCTGAACAGATTAGACCCAAAGAGAGCTGCGTCGTGAACCTCCAAAATTATGACGATGGACAAGGCACACACTGGGTCGCTATTGTCAACGATCCTCATTCCCACGACGTCGAGTATTTCGATTCGTTCAGATTACCTCCCCCTGATGAAGTCATACTCTATCTCCACACCGCTCATAAAGGAGCAGTCTATAACTTGCTACAACTTCAAGGGTCGAGGTTAGCACCTGTGGATGGTACTGTGTGGATTACATCCAGAGCAGACATCAAGGAAAAACACCCATCAAAACACTTTTAGATTTCATATAGTACCATGGACTCGTGGTGTCTCAAGTGTAAAGCCAAGACGGAGAGCGTCAACCCCGTCGAGGTGGTCAACGAAAATAATCGACACATGATCAAATCCAGGTGTGCCTTTTGTGGTTCTCAAAAAGCACTCATCGTCACCGGTAAAGCTTAGTGCCATGGATTTGCATACAACATGCTGAGATTGTGAGCTCGACACGAGCTGCGAAGACTTTCGCGTGGAAAGACATCTGTGCACAGGTGAGTGCAATGGTTGTGAACATCGACAAATTCTTAGGGGAGCCATGGATGTCCATGCCCTCATCAGAAAACTTTCCAACCCTCGAGGAGGATGGACGTTACCAGGACATAATTACACAGCGCCATGGAACCCCTTAGTACAACAACTGGATGAAAACGATCAACCCTTTCCAGGTCAGGAACCCTACAACGGTGTTGATGCCATCGCCATGAATTACGATATCTGTTACAGAGATCATCCCGACGATAAAGCGGAATGCGATCGAGTCATACTAGAGTGAGTTAAAAGAACTCAAGCCTAACAATTTAAGAGAACGTGTCGACAGAGCTCTCGTCAGAGAAATCATTGGCACCAAAGATAAGTTGGGAATCGGGATTGCTGCTATAGGCAGTGATTTCGCAGACGAACTTCATAAACGGACACGCAAGCATTTTCCACGACGCAGAGTCATCGCTGTGGACGTAGACCAGATATAGTCAGCAGATCTCGTCGATATGGGATATTACAGCGCGTACAACGATCGTTTCCATTATCACATGACCGCCATCGACGTCTTTAGTAAATACGCTTGGGTCATTCCTTTCAAAAACATGAAAGGCCCTTCTATCGTAGAGGCATTTCATCAAATCACGGGTACACGAAAACCGCATAAACTCCGGGCAGATCACGATAGCGAATTTTATAACAACACCGTCTCAGACTGGCTTCAAAAATTAACTTCGCTCTGTTCAGCACTCATAATCCTCTCAAGGCCTTTGTCGTGGAACGATTTAACCGAACTCTCAAAAATCGCATGTGGAAAAATTAACCAGCGATAATACTAATCGATACTAAGATTTTCTTCCAGTTCTCGTGGACCAATATAATCATACCTGGCATCAAAGCATTCGAACGACTCCCGCAGAAGCCTCCTCCAAATCATCAAAAGAACAGGTAGCAGAGGCCTTATTTTTTAGGGCCAAATTCAAGGCACGGAATCGTTTCAGAATTAGCAGACAAAACTCCACCGTCAAAAAAGAATACACCCCCAACTGGACGAAATAAGTCTTCGTCGTCGATACCATTCAGAAAACCATCCCTATCACCTACACCCTTAAAGATTCTACAGGAGAACCAATCCAAGGGTACTTTAGCGAGCAGGAATTACAAAAAACAAGCCAGGACGTCTTCAGAGTCAATAAAGTCATCTCTACCAAAGGAAAAAAAATCACTAGTCAACTCGTGCATTCCCACTGCTTCCCTCACTACAATAGCGCCTCCGAAATAATATTATCATTCTTTTCCATCAAGTTCTTTCCAGAGACTGCTTTACATTTCACTGCATGCTCGTGAAGACCCATCTTCTCAAAAATACGCTTAAGCACATACTCAAATTTGGTGATCCTCCAACTGCACTCGAGTCACTTTATTTAGCCAGTAATCAAATTTCACTTCTCTGTGATTCTGACAAATGAAAACGCTTCAGCTTATTTCGGATGCAATATTGCTGATTATAACGTTGCACTGGACACTGATGACTGTGACTACCCCTCACCCACTCCACATCCTCCTCCTCATCACCACTCTCCTCACAATAAATCATCTCTGGCACATAACTCAGATCTTTATTCGCATGCGCTATTAACTCCTTAACACGCTTCAGCCATTCATGAGACTCCTCCTCACTTAGTTCCCACTCGGGAACAGGACTCTTCTCACTCAGACCTAAATTATCCACATGTCATGGATAACACGGAAGAGACATCCTATGCAACAAATACAACTCTCTAATATAACACCATATTTTTCTGACCCCATTCTAAAAGTGAGCCAGAACCCAGCTTCGATCACAACTGAGATAAAAAATCCCCATAACCCAGTAGTAAAATCTCATGGGAGCTCGCTCGCTCACTCCCTTCATCACGCAGCGATGAAAGTGAGCCAGAAAACCCCCCCCTCCATTATCTTCTAATACTAACATCTGAGGCCGAATCAGTCTCATTGTTGTGTTCAGTATTTTTTTGTGTTATTAATAATTCAAATTATTAATCACTGGAAATAGAAAGTGCTCATCTATAATATTCTTGGACTGGAACTTTGTAATGTTACGAGTCTATGCTCTTAAAATAATTAACAGAAACGAGTGAAGACAACAAGCTTTGTAAAATTTAACAAATAATTTATTTCTCTAAAATACGAAGTGAAAAATGAGAAGAACAAAAAATAATCCAAGAATTAAAGACACAAGTCCTAGTAATAAAAGTCCTGAATAAAACTCAGTTCAAGTCCCAAAGAGATCCAAAATTGAAGGCGTTGACGTGTCTGTTATGGTCTGCGAAGTGCTGATGTGTGAACAGTCTCTTGTTGAATCACAGAAATATTATTCCAGGTTTGAGTTCAGTATAAATTCCAGTTAATGTCTTTATCCAAGAATTTTATCAGAGCACTTTTGTATTTCCCTAGAAAATAATCACTTGAATTCAATAATTTGATGAAAATAAAATTCAGCCCAAACTGTTCACAACATAATACAACTTAAAGTGTAAGATGTTAAAGCGCGACTGGTAAAATCCTCAGTCTCAAGATAATATAGTTCTCTGCTTGACCTCAGGTCACAATTAGCATTTTCTAAAAACAATCATTACCGAATGGAAATTAACCTTCTAGAATGATCTAATAAGCCTTCTTTATTTACAACACAATAGCCTACAAAATTCACTTGGGAATCTTCAAAACCCTGACCCTGATCAACATATTTACGCCTTCTTCTTTACCTGAATAATTATCCTGATAATAAGCTCATACACATAGAGAATAATGAAGCTATTATTAGTTGTTTACATAAATGAAACAAAAAATAAAAGAGTCAGTGAGGTCAAGCAGAAATGAACTCAATTTTGGACAAGGTCAAGTCCAGTAAACAATGTTACATTACAATAACATGTAATGAAATAAAAAAAATTTAAAACTAACAAACAAACAAATTAAATTAAATATACATGACAGCAGTTATAGTGATTTCAGACAAGAGCATTTTTGGATTATATTATTATGATATATCAAAAGATTGTTAGCAAATCGCCATACTAGAGATCACTGACACATTAGTATATTCGAGACTACAGGCATGTCAGCACATTCATTATTAGAACTTATTTGGAATGCCACTGGAATTCAGTTGGACCTTTATAAACTTGGACTTGTGATGAAACTATTAGGACTCTTTGGGATTTAATTCACAATACTGTAAGTTCTTTTTAAATTTTCACTTTGTATTCTAGGGAAACAAATAAATTGTTGAATTTGACAAAACTTGTTGATTATCGCTCTTTTCCTTTTCTTTTTTCTTTTTTGTTTGGATTATAGTCGTATATCGTCTGTTGGCATGCACGACTCGTTAGTGTGCACGCTTTTGCGTGTATTCAATTTATGCGTTAAACCGCTATGTCATGGCACCAGAGCAAGCCACAGAAAGCAACGGCGCCCCGGATGTCCCCTGTCTGTCTTCTTCTGACCAAGGCTCTGACCTTTCGTACAAGCAGCAGAACGAAGTTTGTTTTAAATCTACGTCCAGTTTCCTTTTTGTGCGGAGCGCTCCCTAACTTAACGCTCAGACATGTGGAAGTCACATCCGAGTCGAATATTCATGAGTTGTGAATTTTCCTACCTTGTGATAGTTATTATTTTTTGTGTACTATGCGTACTTGTGACCTCCCACAGATTTGCCGAATCGGTTTGACTTGCAGCAGCCGTTGACTTTTGCCATCTCAATTCGGGTGTTTTGTAAACAAACACCAATCAATGTCCTTTCAGCGCCAAACAAGTTATAGTCAAAAGAGAGCTTTTCTTCGGTCAGAATGAAAGCCCTATAATATAAGTATGTGGTGTAGATGTTTTTCTTTGGGGGGTGGGGGGTGGAGGGTAGGAGGTGTGGGTGCTATGCTGTATGTCGGTTATAGATGTATACATACTCTGTGTGCTATTCTGGTAGTGTGCTATACGATTTTCGTGTTTCTTTTGTGGTGGGCTGGGGTGGGGTTGAGGAGTGAGGGATATTCAGCTTTTGAGTGTTGGTGTTATTTATTGGGGATGGCAAATTCTATTCTGTGTGTTCGGGTTTGGGGCGAGTATTTTTATTGTTTGGGTTGGCAGCTTCGTTTCTGTTCTACTGCTTTTCCCACGGTGTCTGCTTCTTTCCCCGTTCTGTACTGCTTCATTGTTGTTTTCTTTCTCTTTTTTAGTATGCATTTCCGTTGTTTCTCCTTCTGCTCCTGATATTCTTTATATCTACTACTACTGCCTTGTTCCCGTGTCCTGCTGTGGTGTTTCTTTTCCTGCTCTTCTTTATTACTGCTATTTCTGTTCCTGGTCTCTCCCTCCCACACACACACACACATTATTTCTGTTACTTGACCTCTTCTCCCTTTGCATGCTTTTCTTTTCCGTAGTTGGAAATGTTTTTATTGTGGGTTATGTGGTTGGTTTCTTGGGGGAGGGGGAGGGGGGAGAGGGGGCGGGGTGTGTGTGTGTGTGCTAAATTTTCACTACCTGGGAGGTTGATATCTTTGGTTATCTCTAGCCATAGTTTAATTCCTACTGTGACCCTAATGTTGATGCTATTACTGTGTTACTATTTGTTAATATGGCACTTAAGATTTGTTGTCCCCAGCTCCTGTTCTTGTTTTAGTCATTACTATACAGCTGTGTCTTTCGACCAGTCCAACTATTTGTTTGTCGTAGCTTGGGGTGTGGGTAGGTTAACAGGCTCGATAAATTTTGAATTACTAATAATTTTTAATATTTAAGTTAGCATTGCTTGTTCCCCGCCACTTTTGTAGTTTAGGTCGTGCTAAACAGCTGGGTATCTTTCAACCTGTCCGAACATTTTTCGGGGGGGGGGGTATTGGTTCGATAAGGTTAGAATTACTGTGATCGTTTAGTTTTGGGTGGGGTTGCCTAGTTGGGGGACGAGGGTTAACAGGTTCGATAAGGCTTTTAGTTTTAAACTTAGAGTTTGTTTTTCCGGCGCCACTCTGTCAGCCCCAATTGCTTACCATTGTGATGTTTGTTACCTGCACTGTGCGCAAAGCCCAATGTATATGAAACATGTAACACTCCTTGCATCTTGATTAGTCTTCATACAACACAATAATACAATGCAATAGCTCAATACTATTTCAATGCCGTGATCTATTGCGAGTAAAATACCCTTTCATATTGCCTATTTTAGTTAAAATAAATACATTTTCCGCAAAACAAATTGTACTTGAACATTTAAATGTAAGTTTTTAAAGCTAAGAATATATCATTTTAAACTCAATACGCATTATACGTGATATTTGACAATACCATACCCATCCACTCGTTAAGCCAGTTCGGAGTACCAATACTGCCCGTAGCCCGTAACACACCACCGCCACCTTGTCAACGTACAATAATAATTAGGCACACATTCGTGGTTTAAATCCTGCTTGTAGAGGAAACTCTGCAGCAGTTTTGAACCGACAAAAGTAAAGAATATTCAAAATAAAGGTAAAATAAATGGTTTTGCAATATCGACTATATAACGCTACAGTACTGTTACTATGAGATTGTTTTCACCTTGCGATATGGCGGAGAGAGGTCGCTAAACGAGTGACGTCATCCAGACCCAAACACAAGGTAAAAACAGGTAACTTGGATCATCTGTGCAGGTTAGAGTAGGCTCTAACTGCGTTTTAGTCCATATCCAGGAATATTTCGATAAGAACGAAACCAGGTAACGCTTACTTTTCTGATTCTTTTTTAAAAAATGTTACAAGGAACAATGAGTATGTACCTCTTGTTTTCTTTTTTAAAATTATGATATTACTGGTAGCAGTTAATTCTTAAAGTATACAGTATTGGAATTCAAGGTGTGAACGTTTATTAACTAATGACTAAACAAGAATGTCGTGTTCTAACACGTCAGTCACTCACATATACAATTTACAAGAACTCTACTTTCTTTTTTGTTAGACTTTTAAGTTGATCAATTATTTATCAACAGCTGTCTTATTATTCACATTAAACAGTTTAAACCTTTAAAATATTTTCTGAAACAAGTTTGAATTCTTTAAATGGTTTTTGCAACGTGTATATTTTCTGCTCTGAACACTTGAACCCTGTGCTGATATTTTCTTAGGCCCTTTTCTTTCATGCTTAAATTAAAACGGGTCACGTAAACGGTCCTTTAAAACAATGTCTGAGACACAGAACTATAAGGACTTGGCGTAGGCAGGGTATATATTCGAGCAGCAGGGTGGGCGAACGATTCCAGGACAAAAGCCCCTAACGATACAAGCTTCCAAGGACAGAAGCCCATGACATGGGTAGGACAAAAGCCCCTTAGGGCAAATGCCACTCACGGGGAGGACAAAAGCCCTTTGATTTTTGTTATTTAGAGTATTATGCATTTTCATTTTTTCATTTTTATAGAACTGTTTATGTACATGTGATTAAGATTTTATTTGTTTATTTGTTTATTTATTTATTTATTTATTTAGTGTAACTACATTTACAATGACGTATAATGGTCTCCCTTGCAACCTTTAGTAATATGTATACAGAATGTAACGTGTATCTTGTGTAACGACTACGAAACAATTTATAAAAGTATTTTATATTTTTTATTTTGAAACAATACAGATACTTTGTTTAAAATATCGAACAATATAATCAAATTTATTGACTCCATCTGTGTACCTCAAGTTAAGGATTCAGATCATTACTATAAAGAATATTCCAACATGCAAAATATATTTAAGCACATTCATGTAATCATTTTAATGCCTAATTAAACCCACACAATCCTACAAATTGACAGTTTTAAAGTGCACGTCATGAGTACAAAACTATATGGTTTCAACAAATGTAGGTGTATACAGGTAAAAAATAAAAATATATTGCATAATACTAGTTTGCTATTGACAGGTTTACTGTCACAAAAGTAATTCCACTAAATATTTTTATCACTTTCACAATCAGTTTAGTTCATTGTGTAGTTCTGGTTTATTTCATTTTTTCTCAAACAAAGACAATTACCCATTTCAGCTTGGATAACTGCAATAGTAAACAGTTAATTATCTAAGGATGCCTAAGTATAGAATTAGATAATTCAAATTATCAAGCATCTAATAACAATTATATTATTTAGAGAAGAAAATTATAAATATTTTCTTATTGCAACCAAACAATTTTAATTGCGTGTTAAAATTACTGTGATTTATAGCAAATAATTTAAACAATGAAAACCATAATACAATAATTTATTTTTTTTAAAAATCTAACGTTGTGGTTGGGGGTTGCGGCTTTTGTCGTCCTCCTGAGTGGCTTTTGTCCTAGTATGGCTGACACCGTTTACATCCTGAGGATAATATATGTTATATCCAGTACCGACCTTAGCAAACGGGGGGGCCCCTTGTGAGTACGTCATTTGGAAAGAAACTTTTAAACAAGTTTTATATGTTATTGAACTTAAAATTTTGTTCCATAGCTTTGAAATTACTTTCTCTTAATAGATATATTTTTAAAAATTACAAAAGCGCGGTGCCCCTGTGAGCGCGGCCAAATCGGTCTAATCGGTCTAAGGCCGGTCCTGGTTATAGCTACTTCTTCTGAATGGAATGGTTGTATCAACATGGGGTTGTACTAAAGAATTTTAATGAAATCTTATTCGTCCTAATTGATCTAGTTGGTCCGAGATGAAAGTGGTGTCGCTGGCACAGCCTTTATGGCTGACACTGATGCCATCTTGAAAATCTTGTTATCACTACTTCTCCTGAATAAATTCTCATATCACCATGGGGTTTTCACTGAAAATCATCTTATGGTTTCTACTATTGTCGTAAATATAAATGGTGCCAAAATGAAATCAAATGTGGTCGTCACAATGACCATCTAGAAAATCTTATTATCGATACTAATCCTAGAGGGCTCGTTACATCGACATTGTGCTTTTACCGGAAGACTTTTTATGATGTCTAGATTGTCCTAAATGGAAATGGTGAGCGTCTGATATCCAATATGGCCACAATAACAGCCGTCTTGAAAATCATGTTATTATTTCTTCTATCAAACGGAAAGTCATATCAACATAGGGGTTTCACCAAAGGACTCTTTATAATGTCTTGTTCCTAAATCAAAATAGTGCTGATGCAACATACAATATAAAATTATTGTTTTTGCTACCCCTCTTAAACGGAAAATCATTTTGACATAGCGTTTTCTCCAAAAGAGTTCGTATGGTTTTGATTGGTCCAAGATGAAAATGACGCAAATTGACCATCAGTATGGCCATCTGTACTTCTCGTAAATGGATTGTAATATCAACATGAATGGTGCCAGTCGTACATCCAATATGGCTGCCACGATGGCTGTCTTGAAAATCTTGCTGTCGATACTCCCTTTAGTAGTATGATTATAGAGGTTTTAGATTATGATTACTGATGTAGGTCACAGTTTTTCTACGCTCCCCCACCCATGGCTTTGTCCTTTCTCCTCATTTCATGTGCACATACCCACGCATGAACGTTAACCACAGGTACCTCTGCAAGAGGAAAGTTATGTGGGATAAAAGACTTGAACTTAGAGCAATAATAAATAAAACTGATATTATTCGACTTTTGCAGTACATATCCGTCAACGTCATAAGTACACATACGTGTACATAAATAATCTGCATTGCCACAGTCTTTGGATATGAGTGTGGAAAATGTATCACAGTCTTTGTAAATGAGTGCCGACCGATCAATATTCGTGCAATGCTGCAGACAGAGCAGTATGTGTGCATTGCTTACAGACTAATCCAATTTTGCATATAGATTCTGTGTTATTTTCCTAATATAGTGGGACATGGCTTTTATATAAGGATGCATTAAATTTTGTTCTTCGTGTGTCATTTCTTTCTCAATGGACAAATAAAATTAATTAAGCAATATATAGTTTTGGCGTGCCAATTCTTAAAGCGAAATGATACATTTATTGTCTTTATACAAGTGGCAGCTAAATCTATAATAGCTAGTATGAAAGCTACTGGTATGATTGATTGGTGGAAGCACTAGCAAATATTTGAGAGACTTAAAATTGTCATTCCAAGACTACGTATGTTTACCATTACACGGGGCCATGTATGGATATGTATATAATAAGGCATGGAATAGTAATTCAAAATGACGTAGCTTTCATATTGGCTTATTATTGGGGAGAGCGCGCATTTTTTTCTAATCAGCATTTTAACATCGTGTTTGGGGTCTTTCATTTACTTGCTAAGTTGGTCAGTTGCTTAGATAGTTAACACATTATACTGCTAATTAGAATATTGCTGGTTGGACTTCCATTCGAGAAAAACAATATTCTTTCTAAATCATTAAGGAAACGTCGATGCTTGAGTTGGTTGTGCGTGAAAAAATGAAAGTTAATCGATGATGAAGGTGGATGTCAATTACAAGCAAGAGACACATTTAACTCTTTGAAACGTGCTTAGCTTGTATAACATCTTGGGTTTCTAGCCTGTCGTTTGGCATGCTAGGGGCTCATATGGGGTTGTATTTAAACCACTGTAATTGATATGGACTACACACATTAACTTGGTCAAAAACTTCATGCGTAACAGCGGAGATTTTATTGCGTGTCTACAGTAGCAAAGATACCAATTCACAAGCACAATTCGAGCAGAGATGTTCCCTTTTGTATTAAACAATTGCTGCGGTATAGGTTATAATAACGAAAAGTTCACAGATAAATGCATATAGTATTTTGAAAAGATTTATTAACGTGTTGAATGCTGGCATCATACCACCAAACCAGTTAAGGTGTTTCTAACAATACAGAAATGATTAATGCACTATTTCACTTAAATGTGTCGTACAGATTTTAAAAGATGAGCAAGGTATTTGTTATTTTTTTAAATACACATTTGGAGCTTTTTCATAAATCAATGGCCATAGGAGGGTTGGAGCAGTCCTTAGTGATGAACGTACAATTTTGTAGGTTACCATAAAGGAAGAACTTACTCTGCATCGAACTGCATTATTGCACAATTAGACAAATTTCTCACATATTCAAGAAGTTCAATGGCATTGTGATCCAATCACTGAAAAGGTGTGCATTGGAAAACGTGATCTATTCGACAGAACATACCATTATCATCTAAGTATGCATACAAAATGCAAACAAAACTTCATTTGTATACGTTGAATGGGTCTTTCCCACTTTTGCTAAAACTCGTCTGGAGACAGACATACTTTCAGATGTATTGACATAAGTATTAGCTACACCAAATTAAAATGCCCTCATTGGTTGGCGTAGGCAAGTGAAGTTCGGTTGACTTGTTTAGATGTGTGTCTGTCTGTTTCGATCAGACTTTAGTGTTATTTAGTTATTTTGATAACTTTCATCAGTGGAGAACAAATGACTTTTGCACACAAATATAATTTCTAAAGCTTAAGTCATATAGTAATCTTTGCAGAACTGGATCTTAATCTAATCATCGGAGACATGAGCCTGATAGTTTATGGAATTTTAATTCATTGCATTAATGTATTATTAAGTAATACAAAATCTGAAAACTATTTTTGTTATATAGTTACAAAATATTAATGAGACATACTTAGAGAGAGATCATTTTAAGATAATCCCTGATTATAAGAAACGGGTCTACGTCACGTCAGACTAAGTACAATGTAATTTTGTTCAAAGGTTAAAAGAGCCTATAAGCAATTATGGCGTGTAAAAGCACAAATGACTAGCGCAAGTTTTCAGTTTTTGGTCTTACAATGAAAACAATTGAAGAAAAAAGCGAAATTAAACCCTAATTAAAAAAACTATATTCTTAGTACGGCAATGAGTATCATATAAGTTCGGAAGGTTGTAGTTGACGCAAAGGATTGTATCCAACGTCACACTTACTTTCTAATATATAATGGTGGACTCTGCTGGTTTGTCGATGGAAACGACAGAATGAGGACCTTCAAGTATGTTAACGTATTTGAAGGAAATAAAAATAGATAATATAAAGAAGTGATTATAAAACCATTTTGATATAGGTAATTAAGATATATGGCTTAGCCGTTTCCTTCAGCAAGTTAAATTCCCTATATTAATCAGCTTATAACTAGACAGTATCTCTATGTCACACACACACACACACACACACACACACACACGACAGTTACGGTTTTCCATTAGGCAGACAAAGCAGCTGACTAGGGTTGAAATATTCGAGGACGGCAGATTTTAAAGTATGTAAATCTGGAGTTGTTTACAAAATTTATTTATTTTGTATATAACAGAGATCTAGTAAATAATATTATGTTATTTAAGGGCGTAACGGTCTTTAAAGGCTTTGTTTGGGGCAAGGTGGAAAGGGTGCGGCAACTCTCACAGAGCCTAGGGGCGGCAAAATCATAATTCCGTCACCACACACACACACACACACACACACACACACACACACACAGAGGCAACCTACCCTCTTTAATCAGAAACAATACCTATATTTCATTAAATATGACCAATAAGGCAAGGCATTTTTGCCAGATATTATTTCCTTGACATTGTTGTTCTTGTCGTCATCTTTGTCGCCCGCCTTTGTAAGTATCTTGATTGTGCAATTACATTTTACCAAGTTATTATCTACCTCCCATAAAAGAGAGTAGCTTGCGCAAAAGTTTTTCTTAGACGTTCAAAATATTCATACGGATTGCTTGGTAAAGCACACTTACGAAATAGCATAAGATATCTTGAGCTTAAAACTTACGAAAATTCCGTGTGTAAACTTATATTGCTTCGTGCAGCGGGACCCAAGGGTCTTACTACTGTGGAATCAGTGACAGGCAGCAGCGTATAATCAAGCCAGAACGAAATAAAAACATTGCGAAAAATTTATTTCGGTGCAACGAAAAAATCAAAGTACTGTATATCATCTACGCAGAGGTCGAATGTTTAAACGCTCCCTTTCCTAACCGATGGTTCAAACAATGTTTGTCAACTACAACGCAATGACAGTATCAGCGTTCCATCCGACGATGGAACAGTACGGTTTAAAGTTCGTGACCGTTGTCATATTGCTAGTATATGTAGAGGAGCATGCAATTTAGAGTTGCAAATTTACCCAAACCAAAAAATATTCCCTCTGATGCTGCATAATCTGCATGGGTGTGATGGGCATTTAATAAAGCAAGGAGTCACCGCAGCATCAAAGGCGCCAATAAGCGTGCCTCCCCCGCCAAATATACATCACATTTAGGATTAGTCAGCTGCAGATTATTGACTCGTTACATTTTTTGAATTCCAGCCTAGACAAGCTAGTCAGTAACCATGGCAATGATTGTGTTACAAGTGTTACGACTATATCGTCTTAAACTAAGTGACAGAAGGAAAGTGAAACCAACAAGTTAGGTAAAATTCACCAAATAATTAATGCCCATTGCATACAAAAGTTAAACTTTAAAAGGAAATTTAAATATTGTGATTTAAATCCCAAAGAATCCTAATTGTTTTATCACAAGTCCAATATTATAGAATATTCCGAATGAATAAGAAGTCTTGAATGTGCCGATGTTCTAATAGTCTTCAAAAGGTTCATTTACCAACATTTTTGATGTATCGCTAGAGTTTAATCCAGAATGTCTTGAAATTTGCTTTCAGTAATCCCAAAGCAATGTCTAAGTTCAAAAGTCAATGAGCACATTGAATACAACAAATAAATGATTCCTCTCTCAAATTATATCTAACACAAATAAAAAAATCTAAGAACTTAACTTAAAATAGGAATGAATAAGTCTGTTTACCAACCCTTATATAAAACCTAAGATACAATAAGATTAGCAGGACGTGAGTCAAAGTTGGTTTCCAGAATATTTTAAGTTTTGTTCATAAATCTAGATCTTAAATTCATCTGTCAGTAAGAAAGCAACTTATTTATAACTTACAGACATGGACAAAAATTATTTATCTAAACATGTTGTCTAGAAATGACCGTTAGCTTAATGTACAACCTACTAAAGATTGTTGGTGTGAAAATGCATGCCCTAACTGTTTGGGACAATGGAGTCATATCCGTCCACGTGAGCGGAAAGGACAAGTTTACTGAAACTCATTTGCCGCCGATGTCGGCATTCCGTTGATAACTGTCTCGAGACGGTGTTTTTGCTAACAAATTTGAACACGGAAACGAAGTCTGGTTCGCGTTTGGTTGTCAGAACCTCCATGACTATCATGATCTGTATCTAAGTGTTTTTGCTCGCTGATGTCTTCGAGAAGTTTGGTGAGACAGCCAAACATGTGTACAGTCTCGATCCTGCATACTAGTTTTCTCACCAGAATGGCTTGGGATGTGCTGCTGTCAAACTCCATGGTTGAGTTGGAATTACTCACCGTCGTTGATCAGCATCAGTTTATAGAACGTGGTTGATTCGTGGCGGTCGGGCAACCACTACGCGTGTGCGAACAACCCAAACGTGGACAGACATGACCCCCTTTTCTCGTAAAGTTACATCATGCATTTTCACACCAGCAATCATTATTGATTGACAATGATGCAGCTCCTAAAGGTTGGCCGATTTCATTGGGTCATTCCCGATAACGTAACATTCACAAGTACGGCGGTAACAGTGAATAGGATACTTTTATAAAGCTGAACTGGACTATTGATACGAACTTTACAGCCGCCACAATTTTTTTTCCGCTAGCAACGATGGCTCTGTCAGTGCCCCGCGAGTGGTCGTCATCGTATCAGTGTGAGATTATAAATGATATAGGACGCAAGTAAACAGAATATATACAGCTAGTACCAAACCAGAGAACTAAAAACAACATCATTGTTGGTTTATGCAATTTGCAATTTTATCTGCGGTTGGGTATGCGCGTGTCACGGATCCAATAAGTGTTAAAGTTTCGTCAGAGCGCAAAGATGACTCTGTACATTCGAATTAATACGGATGTGCGCACAAAGGTCACGTTCGAGTTTAAAAATGGTTTCTTTAAACTCGTGAGTAATGCTGTGTTCGGCATTCGAATCCAGAAAGATCGTTGATTGTGAAAGCAGCAAAATTGAAGCTGAAGCTGACAAGGCTGATATACGCTGGCTCGTCAGTGCTAGACTTATCCATACAGTTCGTGTACGAGTTTTATTATGATAAGATCAAACAGCGGAACGGCGACAAACATCGATAGACAGTACACGAATACCGATTCACTTATGCATATTACTAACAATGACGTCTACGCGGACATGGTGGGGAATCGCTTGCAAATGAGTTTGACACAAGCGAGTATCTGATAGAGCATACACTGTTATGTAACGAACATAAAATGTTTGTGGCAGGTTAAAAGATGAGTGCTGAGGCAAACAAATTGAAGAATACGTGGACTGCGTCCACAATGTGTTCGTTCATGGTCGGGCCGCAAAGCAGTGAGAACAATAAAAAGGCGAATGGTGTCTCATGTGTGATTTTGTAAAAGGATCTTCTGCACAACTTATATGTAGAATGTATTCTCGTTCGACGCGAATTTGCACACACAGCAAAAGTATGATCCGGTCAAAGAAACATCGAATGAGCGTATTGTTGCACTAAAGTTTTGTACCCTTTAGACACTATGGGATGGCCATTTCCAAACAGAATTACTCCTTGTACCCGTATCGGCACGCGCATAACCCAGAAAAAAAATCCCCAATAAAACCATGCACGATAGTTGGCGGTGGTTACATGTCCGCTAGAACGACATTAAGTTCCTCTCGCACAAATGCTCTTCTAGGAGTCTTCGCTGCTTGTTCATTTACAGTTGTTAAATGGTAACATGTTGGCTGCCTCGAGGTATCAACCCGGTCAAAGATTGCAATACATCAATGGATCATAGCAGCCAGTAGCACGACGTTGCCCTCCTTCTAACTTCCTCGGTGCATACATATACCAAAGGAAATTTGTTCATAGTGGGTCTAACGGCAGTGTTTGTGAAATCATTTTGTATGTCACCTTGACGGTCTTTTGTCGAATCACCTTAGCAGTTTTTAACCCAGTTATGCAAGTTTCGTTATTGAGTGCTTGTATAGAAGTCGTGTCACCTACTCGCACGATCGAGCACTTTGAGTACTCGCTAATAATTACTGCGCATACTGATATCCGAATAACGGTTAAATCCTTCCACCATAGCCCGGTCGCGATGTATATTAACGTGTCCAATACAAACCTGCATGTTATGTTTTGCTACCAACGCAGCAACGGCTCCGAGAATTATTTTCCTAGATCCGCTTGTAACAGCCGTAGCCATGTTAGTTGTTAACGTGCATGAATACGGTTAAGTGCATCTGTGACAGTTGCTGATTCATTAGACGTCAACTGCTCGGCTTCTTCGTATCTACTAGTAACATCTGCAATAGTTAACCCCTACTTGTATATTCGTCCCCGGACTCAGTCATGTTGAAGAAACAGAAGGTCAGTTTGATGAAGTTCGTTAGGTGTTCTCAAACGAAACCATCCACGGCAAATCTTTCTTGGTGCGGATAGGGTAAATTTGCCGTTGTTTTTGGCCAACCATGCCCGCGCAACCCTGTGTATAATCTTTGCTGTGCTCGCTAACTTTTCAAAGGCAGCTTCTCATTTCCAACAACAGCACTTACTGTAGTAGATAGCAGCTAGTTTCATTATATCAATGTTCTTTACCTCAAACGAGTTGACTTTGTACGCGGGAGACGGAGCCTTATAATGGAATCTGAGCCCACACACCTCCATTGGTGATCCTCTGGCGATTCTTTTTCCGAGTGTAGGTGTGTTCGCATTCAAATCATAAATAAGGGCTACATTAGCAGCATGACGTGCACGGATATCACTTGTCAGTAACATTCAGTATCGATGCGGTTTATAGTTGCTTCCCAGGCTTTCTTTGGTTCTTAGAATAAAGTCGTATATTCAGCTGTATACCAGGCCCACAGTAATTGTATCTATGTCCCAGGAGACCCAGATGTGCTTTTCACCAGGGTATGTACTTCATGGTGTTCCAGGTAGATTTGTTAATGCATCAGCGATATCACCTATGACTTGGTTTTAGACCCAGCGCGTCTACATCCAGAGGTTCCCACAAACGTGGGAACAACACCCAAAACAGTTTCCTACAATTGCTTCTCGACCATTATGTGTATGAACCCGAGTTGGATTTCCAGTACGAGTATGGAAACTCACACAATATGAAGACATGATTGGGTTATACAAAAGATTATATTAAACGTGACATCACAAGAGAGAAAATTCGGCGCTATTGTATTCTCTGCGCAGGTAAAGCTCGAACTACACACGCAAGGTGACATGCTTCCAAACTCAATTCGTGCGTTGATTATTTGCTCCGCCGGATCAGGTTCAAACTCAACTGTTGTTTTTACAGTAGTACTTCGGTCGTCACAAAGAAGCAACTCTTAATGTGTACAATTATGTAATGCTTGAATATGAACACAATCCTGTGAGAATATTTTCACGAGGTCGACACACAACACAGACGTAATCTATATCACGTAAAGATACTCACAAGTGCTAAAGTGATTGGGGATGCAACTCAGGAAGCCCATAATTTCATCACTATTGACTTGACTGATGGACCACGTAAATATAATGCCAAAACCTGCCAGGTATATCATAGCAGAGTATGGGGAACAACGCCGCAGTGCTGCTCACGAATGCAAACAACTTATTCATAATGCTAGAGCTGGCTGCAAAAGTGTCAAAGATATACTGCAGTCAAAAAAAAATTTACAGGAAGATCTCATAGAGGGTTCAAACAAAAGTTTGTGACACTGCTCAAGCCCAAATCTGAAACCGTTGAAGAGGTAAAGAAAGTTGCGGAAACCACCTTGGCGATAATGAGAACAGAAAAAGAACCCGGTCCTGTTGCTTCGCCAAACACGCCAAGGATATTAAGAAAGCCACGAGGACAACAGTGGGGATACTTGAAAACATCAGTAAACATGGAGAAGAAGTTGTTGGATTCAAGAAGTCACCAAGACACTTGCCACAAACGTTAATGAGTTTATTAAAAATTGTCCACGGCCACTACCATCCGTGTACGAGTCAATGATGAAAACACAGCAGGAACATTGTACTGAAGATGGTCGCCAGTGGATCTTTAAAAATCCTATCTATGCTGGTTTTGTTGTACCGGCAACTTGGGAGAACTTGTATCCCAACAAAAAAACAAAGATTGCATATAATGCATAGGCCGATTGGGTATACGGAGAATTTACTGGGTTTAACTGAGCCACTGGCCCGCTATTTGACTATTTTGAAAACAACCCAAACATACTTGATACATCTAAAGCTGGAAAACATTACCAAGCCAAAGAAAGTTTGAAGACTATATTCAACAACTATCGCAGGCATGACGGGATCCCCATCTCCGCTCTAAACCCAAGAATCAAAAGCTGCAACCACACCCGAATAGAAACGTACTTGCGAATCTATGGGAGAAAGAAAATTTGAAATAATTCGAGAGCCATTTAGTAGCAAATCTACACTCACAGAGAAACAACAAAGACCTCCTGTGCTTGCACCTAAACGTGTATCACCCCAAGAAACTTCTCCGGTGCCTACACCGAAAGAACACATTCGTCCAATCCCACAGGAAGAAGAAGAACTAGAGAGGTGGATGGAGCAACAAGAAAAGAAAGGAAAAGGCCTTGGTAGACTCTGTGACCCTTATAACCTTGCTGATCGGTTGGAAACTCTAGTGGGGTCAGCTCGCGCAGGCAAAAACGCGACACAAGTAGTTAATGACGCCGCATCGATTTGTCAGTGGTTGCTCGCTAATAATATCATGGACCCAATGACGTTTCGCATGTTGATGGATGAACTTGCTGAAGACACCCATGATGCATACAAGAAAGATGATGAGTTCCGATGCTATTTTTCGAGAAATTAATGAAACAATGTAGCGTTTCTTGTAAGCACAACCCCAAGTATTACCACTATAATCAACATCTCATCAACGAAACCAGAATTTTATATAACGTTTCATGCACCAATCAACATGGGGAGAAAGTCCCACACTCGAGATCGCACTAGCATCATTGCCATCACTGCGCGTTTATCGCATTTCGCCGAATATTCGATTGCGACCATTTGAGGGATTCGTCACAAATAATTCACTTGTGTTTCGGCAGACGATGGCACTATGTGGAACGTTGTAGGACTTCCCATGGGCGCATGCGAGCTTGAATCAATCAATGAAGACGTCTGACGGAGGATAACATTAATAGCTGGAAAAGCACCGAATATTTGCATGAGCGTAAACCCAGCCTATACTAAGTACTTCCATCTTGATTAATTCTAGAGAGTATGTGGCTGATATTGCGTAGTCGTTTTTAAGAACATTTCTTGGTTAGCCTGAAGATATGAATGAGATTTCCCCCAAACGAACCAATTTTGCGTCTAGGACAGTCGATACCAGTGACAATTTTACTCCAGACTTTGTCAGGATCACCACCACGACCCAGGTTTGCATGTGGCGCCATCAGCGGTAGTTATGAAGCTTAAGGCTCGACAACGCAAGTGTCGTAGAGTCATATATTATTTGGGTTTGAGCCACTTGAGGCCCCCGGTGATCTGATATCGATTAGCTTAGCTGCGCTCTTGTATGTTGACACATATTCGTATTACATTTGTGGAGCAGGATGAGCACACATTAGACCCCCACGTGGAGAGATGAACAATACAACTGCACATTAGGGACCGGCCTGATATTTAAATACATTGACAGTCGTACGTGGATGTGTGGTGAGTGTTATCGAGAAAACCCGTGTATATGGTATATTACGAAACTGGTTTTGGCGACGTTTTCCAGGGATTGTTTACAGATACACCAAATGTGCTCCTTATCTTAGCACGCTTCCCCAATCGCTAAGTCATTGATTGCATGAAAAATGTAGCTGCGAATTGTTCGAAAAATCTAGGATTGCAAGCGGTTCATTGGATTAGAGATCGACTACGAATATGAGTGACTTGAGCACCATCAAAACCAGTTATACTACATCGACAGAAAAAATGCCAACCTCGGTCAGTTAAATCATAAATGAAGCCGCCGAACAACGTGTGGCTGATTTAGCTAGTGCAAAATTGACAATGGGGAGCTGATTGTCCGCGTTTGACATAGGAGCACCTGTGTTGGTAGATCGCAGCACAAACATTTATAGTAATATTTGTATCCAATTAGGGCCACCGATAAATAATAAACTCCAAGTGCAGGACATGTCTAGGTTCTCTCTCCTTGGAAATTGATTCCGACCAACAATAACTATTACCCTGCCATTACTCCGTCTGAAGAAAGCGAACGAAGAACGCATAGCGTATCGTAAACGAATAAAAAGTGAACGGTTTTCGAGTATCCCATTGGCCTAAACAGCAGATTTAGGGTAAAGGTCGTTGACCCGTCCAGTGACCAATTTTGATCTACTCGCGATGACAAAGTCAGTCAATCATTTCAGAGATGTCTTATGCGAGGTGAACTCGAACTGAAAATTAACTGCAAGTTCGAAACTAGCATCACTAACCTGGATTTAAAAAGATGACCTGGAACGTATTAGTTATTTTACGTTGTAACACCTCAAGATCTTTTATATTTTGACTCGCACCGACTCGGACCGCCACTTTAAGTTATTGATTATATAACCCGAGGCTGTAGATAACCACTGTTTTATTCATCGTTCCGTTACAAACTAGGCTGGAAGGATCACTATGTCGATATCTTGTTGTTAAAGCTTTGCATGCACAGAAGTGTTCACCATCTCCGCAAACGCGTGTTGATTTTATATTAAAGCACGTTTAATAGCATTCACACATGCCTATTGATATAAGGACGCTCGACAGTTCAACAACGCTGAACTGATGTGGCTCTAACCAGGGTTGGTACCAAAGCGGTTTCGACTGGGTGTACTAGCGATGTTGTTACTGATGCTGACCCGAGCGAGCTTGTGATATTTGAAGCTCGAACTGGAAAGTTTAGAACATTTAACGGGGACATTGAAAATAGTGTTACAAAGTTGCGATGCACTGTCGCTTTTGACAAGAATCTGGCTGAAATCACGGAAAGCGACGGCATTAGAGACACTGGCGTATTGCTGCATTTATCAATGGATACGTCGATGCCAAGGTGCTATAAGTGTTGCATGCATTCAAGTGTACGCAACCCTCATGAATACATGCAGAAAACGCTTTGTCATAAATAACAGGAATATTAACCAGTGAAGCAGACAAAAAAATCTAAAAACGGCTTGCAAATGGCGGATTTGTTTTCAGTACAGACGGAAATGCTTCTGATACATCCAAGCCACACATCTTAAAGGTGCGCGAGACCAGAAATACTTGTTTAACTGAACTAAATACGGGTGGGGTGCAATAACAATAATGGAAAATGACAAGCGACATGATAATATTGCATTATCACATATCATCTATTGTGATGTTATATGATCATTCACATTTACAGTAACAGGGCCGTTAGTCGCCGAAGATAAAATTCAGTTTAAAGGTTTGACCATCTGTGTGGACAGGTACATAACAGTATTTGGTTTTTGTGTTTAAGATTTGTTATTACATATAAGTGGTGTATCCTGAACTCGATGAGGTTGCAGAATTTGCCGATGAGGTGTTGGATTGGCTGACATCGTTAGCAATTCGTCCCACTTGACGAATATCTGCGCACAGAGTGGTGGTATTAAACCCTAATATACGCTCAAATATAATCTTGCTAAGAGCGAAATATAAATCGATTGTTGGAACGACTTTAATATACAAATACCAATACGAGGTCAGGCTTGAGTCGCAGCATTAGTAATTGAAACGTTAAAACACTGACTGCACAACCAAGTGAGAAAACACTCAGGGATTGTTTCTACAACGATGAAGTAGAAGTCATAGAAAGATCCGGTTGCATTTTATGTTGATTAAGTTGCACCAACATAGAGCATAGTCTCAAACAAGAAGAGGAAAATCTCAACTGTTATTCAACGAGGACACACTTCTTGCTACTACAGTTGTAGGGCGAAGACGAGAACGATCGTTTCAGACACTATCCGATGGAGCAATTGGTATGGTTCTGTATGAACATGGTGTCAGGCCCCAGAAAGCACAATTGCTGCAGACATACATATTTCCTCAGCCAAAAGTTTTCTATAATTGTATGACAGTTGTACCAATATAAAAGAATAATTGGTTAGAAGTGAGTGTGCGTGTTGTACCTAATCAAGGTCAACCTGTGGAGCAATTAAATACCTAATCAAAGCCAACCTGTGGGGAAATTAAAGTAAGCGTTGCATTATTTACGGAAGAACTATGATAGAGTTTTAATGTTAACGAATCGAGAACATGATCGAAGCGGAACAACAGCTACGATATGAAATTACCAAGAGAACTGCGCTACTTTGTGAACTACAAACGCATTTGTGCGGTCTTAGATGCTATTTGCGGCAACGCCGCCGAAGCCACCATTGGCCTTGGTGTGGCGGGAATCACGACTATATTAACTATTGTAGGTACACTGATGGAATTGTCGTTGCAGCCATATCAATAGTAACCGATGTGGCTGGTGGAGCCGGTAAAATAAGCTCATCACGAGTGCATTCGCGAATAGGTGTCTAATCAGAACTTCTCGCGGTTGCACCAAGCAGTCTCAATACAAATAGCAAGCTGTACTCGATTGCTATTAACATGGCTGAGTTCCGAGAATTAACGGTTGATTTACAGACAGTAAATATCGAGTAAACGTTTGCCAGTGTACTGTATTAGTATGATAATAGTGATTTTGTTGATTACTGATCTAAGATGAAGTCTTCTACACCACAAGACTTTCCTCTTGCTGTGGCACCTGTGGGTAGCGTTCAACCGTGGGTATGTGCGTGTAATATGAAGACTAAGTCGTGCGCGGAAGGTGATTAGGTAGAAAGCTGTGATCTAGGTCAAATAATAAAAATTTAAATCCTCTATTATCATACTACTCTATGAATAGATGATATACTGACATGGGGTTTTCACCAAAGGATTTCTAATGATGTCTTCTTGGTCACAAATGAAAATGGCGCAATCTAACATCCAATTTGTCCACCACAGCAGATAATTTATAAAACCTTTGTTATTGTTAAATAATATCATGGATGGTTTAAAAATTCAGAATTTAAGTGTAAGAAATACTCTCATATTGAATTCCTGGAAATTGGTTTCGCTAGTAGAGAGTCTCTTCGAAGAACTTTTATTTCAATATTGCCTTTTCTGTGATGCCAGGTCACAATGGGAATATTACAAAGCCTACTTGCCACTCACTTTAAATTGAAATGAAACTGAGAAATGACTTCTTTTAAATTAGCAGCTTTCATAGCAATGGTGAAAACATTTGTTGCGAAAATAAGTGTTTGTCTAATGAATGGAAGGACAGATATTGCTTGGAGGGGATCTGCCTTGAGTGATTAGCATTTCGTTTTATTACTGACTAATCAGTCACACGTTACATCCGATACAAAAATACACAAAAACACCTTTTTATATATATAAAAAAAAATGTTTACCTGCATACGCATGTAAAATGAAGTGGTAGTGTGAGAGTTCGGCCGACCACAGGTACTTTCTGTGACGACTCTAGATATTTAGCTGGTTTGCTTGGAGAACTACGGTTATGTATCTTTTGTCATTCTGACAGACAACACGTAATTTATTATGATTTGATTTCACGTATCCCGGTGCTATTATGTGTAGAGAGTTAGCATTGTGAATTTCCAAGGATGAATAAGGAAAATTGTTTACACCCATCAGCGAATGAAGTAATAAGCGCTCTGTATTATTTCTCCGAATACTTAGTGTAGAAAGTGCACAAGATAACAGCCTATCATGAGTTAGGCCTAAGACACTTGTAGTCATTAGCCTAGTATTTCTGGTACCTTCTTATTCTCTTGTCTTCATATACTTGTAATCGCGTACTTTCTTGTCATCGTGTACTCTCTGGCGCTTCGCTGGTGTCACCAGTGACCGCAATAGCCGTTTTACACAAACCCACACACCCACAGAGTTCGACGACACCACGTAACAGCAAAAACAACATAATAACTTAGGCGTGTGCTACATCAGACGTTTGATTGCGAATATGGTGATACGCAATACGCACGTGTGCACATACATTGATTTTGTTACACAATACAGTCTTTCATAAGAATGAAAGTAAGAGATTATTACTATAATAGCTACGTTGATTCATGAATCTGTCTTCAAGAAGAATAATCATTCTGGATTATAAGAACTCTAGCGTTTCTCATTATTATTTAATGCTTAAGACATATAATTAAATTTAACTTGTCTGTTCAGCTAAAAATATCTAACTTGAAACAGATTGTATTGTATCTGATAACATGGTGTTATGAGATATAGATCTGATTAGTACTGACCAGTAATCACGTGTACTAACCAGCAACCATATCTACTGACCAACATATGCAGGTACTGATCAACACCCATGCCTACTCATCAAGACAGTGTTTTTATTAGCAACACCCACCTCCACTCATCAACACTCACACCTATTCACAAACACTTAGTCTAAAAGGTAATTTAAAACAGAAGGTTTAGTAAGGAAAAGTAGAACCTGGAGTTGATGCAACTGTATTTACGAACAACTCCAAAATCGAATGTGAAGCGAGAAAGGGGTAGCAGTGCTCACATATTTGCACAACATGCTGTCATACTGATATATTATCATACTAGATAGAAGAATGGGAAAACAGCTTTTATTTTGAAACATTGCTGTCACTCTTAGTCCTGGATGGATATTGGCATTGGGGTTGTCACTAAAATACTTCGGATGATGTTTAGATGGTCGTAAATGAAAATGGTGCCCATCCGACCTCTAATATGAATACCGCAAGGACCATCGTCAAAATATATGTATCACTAATTCTCCTACATGGCTACTCAAATCTACATTTTGCTTTCATCAGAAGTCTTCTTTTGATGTCTGGTTGGTACTAATAGACAATTTATATCAAGTATGGCCACCATAGCATCCATCTTGAAAATCTTGTTATCATTGATTCTCCAAATCGGAAAGCCATATGAACATCGGCTTTGCACCAGAAGATTTCTTGAAATGCATTCTTCTTCCTCAATGAAAATGGTATCTTACTAACATACAGTATGCCCACAGCAGCAGCAAATTTGAAAATCTTATTATCGCTGAAGAAATTCAAAGATGGTTTCAACACCCAGCAGTTAAAAAGAAGTTGTCTGATCTTTAATTGGAAATTCTTTTCAGTCAGTAGAGCGTCAATCAATCAGAATGGCTTTTTGTTTTGTGAATGCAGCTACTATTGCAATTTTTTTTTAAATTGTATCTAGGCGAAACGTGTCACATAATATAGTCATAATGTGAAGGTATGCTGGTTAGCAAATCATTTTTCTCGCGCAACTTTCATAAGAATTGTTCTTTTACTATAGATTTATCTGTCATTGCGTAATGTCGTGGTGATGGAGGGGCGGTGTATATTTACGTGAGCAGATTGCTTGCTACTCATCTTTTTGATGGATTGCCATGAAAATGGGTTAATTATACAGGTCATCACCTGAAGATGCGCATATTGTGAACTAAATGCTCCCCCATCTTTTAAAAGAGTTGTAATTTTCACCATTAACTGAATGCAGTGTATGATATAATCTTGTGAACCCAATAGTCTCATATGACCCATAAAACTTGGGAAATGTTACGATTATCACCTGAGATTGTTGCATATGAACAAATCTCTGTGTTTCTGCTACATTTTGTCAGAGATTTTGCCTTTCTTCTGTCCCGCAGTCTGATGTAGTATATGACGGAATCGTTTGAACACAAGTAGTGGTACGGGTTTCGGATGATCGCCATGAAATTTTGTACATGTTATAGTCATTATTTGAAAATGCACATAGGGACAAAGTACTTTGCTGTCGCAATTTTTGTTGGAGTTATAGTACTTTATTTTCTACAGTCGAATGTAATAGATGCAACTTACCATCCAGTCTTTTTGGTTCACTGTGAAACTTAATTCACATCACAGTCATCATCAAACTATAGCCATATTGGCAACTCTGTTTTCCGTGACTTCTGTAAGAATTATTGCCATCATTTAAATACCACTATATGCTTTGTCAGTTAGTCATCATCAGATGGGGTGCGATGGAGGCTGGGATATATTTATGTGAGCAAATTGCTCTTAATTTCTGCAGTTAACTATGGCAGTTCAGTCTAGATTATCACCGAATCTATATTGTTCCAAAATAGTTTTGCACGGGAATAAGGTGATACAATGTCTGTATGCCCAAAATTAATACGAGCACAATTTGCGTAGCATTAACGTAATGAAAAAGCTCGGAAAATTTATTTGTACCATTGATAAGAATTCCGGACTGATTTTGTTTTACAAATGTTACAATGTTAGCTAGATTAATTTATCTCTTTAGCCTTTAATTTGGACTTCGTCAATTACATATATAATTAAAAAGAAGAACTGCTTTCAAAAGTACCCAATCAAAAGCACAAAAATGGAACTTTCATTTTCTTAAGATAACTTAGTTTTCATAAAAGTCTTTTATTTCAAAGTTAGTTAAAAATAGCTATCGGTATATCGTTCCATCAAGGAATTTTCATGTATGTATGTATGTATGTATGTATGTATGTATGTATGCATGCATGCATGAATGCATGTATGTATATATGTATAACTGCATTCATGACGCATTTTAGCTTATTAAAAACCCATCAGTCAAAATACTTGAATTTTTAAACATTGACTATCAGAATGTACACAATATATAATTGATTATTTTCAGCCACTGCAAATCATGGAGGTAGATGTAGTAATTAATGGCCAACTTGCTAAGAATGCAGTATTAACAGACGAGCTTCACAAAAACAGCGTGGAAAGGCGAACGCTTTCAAAAAACAAGAAATACCACGTTTTCTTCTGCTATAGAGATGTTCCAAATGACAAGCTTTGGGTAAAAGAGGTTGTGAATAAATTGGAAAATGACTATGGATATATTTGCTGTGATCACGAGAGAGACTTTTTTCCGGGCACTAAGACAATGTACAATATCAAATATGCAATCAAAAACTCTGAAAAGGTAGTGGCTGTACTTTCAAATGAAGCTCTTGATAGTGGATATCTTGAATTCGAAACTGAAATGGCCCACAAAGAAGGCATCGACAAAAAAGAGAACCTTTTGATCCCTGTTTTGCTGGACGATTGTGAGATACCGGTAGAATTGAAACTATTGACTTACATCGATGCAAGAAAGGAGATTAAAGAAAGTACATGGTGGCCAAAACTAGTTGCATCAATCGAATCTAAAGGTAATTTGAAGGAGTTCTATAGAGAAAATAATTATGATGTTAGAATTTAACACCACATTTAGTTGCAATAAGATTGGAAAATGTTGATAGCACTTTGTAATAGAAACAAATGAAAATGAGGTGACAATTGTAGTAGAAATAAGAAAAAAGAGAAAAAGAGGGATATAGAAAGGGAAAGCAATAACTGCAATAGGAATAGAAGTGCCAGCTCTGAGAACATCGTCTGTATAATTTGAAATGAAAACGTTTGATGCCTCTTTCTAAAATAATTAAAGGTAAAGTTTATTCTGTTATTAATTAAAATAGAAAGCCATTTCAATTGTTTAACTTAGCTTTTGTTTCTATCTTTTGTGGTTTGACTAACATTTTGATTTTTAAAGGTTTACCAGGAAAGTCGCTTAAAATGTGTGTTCGTTTAATTTTAAATTAAGAACCCATTGTTAGCTCTATTGATCTTGGATAGATAATAATATATTACAAGTATTAGAAGCATATTGGAACGATGCAGTAATCCTATTGTCCATCTATCCGTCATTCCATCACCGCAGATCTCATTGTTGCAACTAGTCCAGCAGTTTTTAAGAGCCTGTCTTGAAACTTGGTAAGTATGGTGGTAATTGTCTGAAGATGCACAACCATGCAATCAGTTTGTTCTCCAATTTGTGTTAGAGTTATGACCCTTTATATCCTTTAGCTTAATGCAGTGTATGAAACAGTCTCATTAGGACAACTTGTACTGCCGTTTTTGACGAATTGCCACGAAAGGTGGTAAATATTGCGGTCATCGCTTATGGGCAAATCACTGTGTTCCCACAATTTTTATATATTTTATTGCCCTTTTTGGCTTGTGATACAGTGCATGGCAGAGTCCTCTTACGGCAAATGCCAAATAGTCTCATAGATTTCATTTGATCACCATGAAACTTGGGCAATATTTAATCAATATATGAAGATGAGCATATCGATAAATGATTATATTCCTGCTACCTTTGTTATAAGTTGTATATAGAATTGGGGGTTCTGGACCACTTTTATCACTGCGTGATGAAGAGTGGTCTTTCGATGCCCCCCGATTTGGATATACTACTGTGAAATGGAGTTTCTGGACCACTTTTTTGTGGGGTTCCAGCGAAGGAGAATGTCACACTTTGGGGGTTCTGGACCACTTTGGTTTGCCTCGGTGATGCATTAGAGATGTGCTTGTAGTATAGCGAAGATGTCTGTTCCATGTTATCATTGGAGTGTTGGTCGATTGGGTTCGAGTGAGGAGGTTTGCAGTCCAATACCAGAGTTACGTAAGGAGGAGCGTGTTGCTTTTTTGAAACTTGCGGATGAGGCTATAACGTATGCAAATAAGGATTTGAATTATGTTCCAGAGATGATATATTGCGAAAAGAGCTGGGACAAGTGCCAAAAGGCAGAGTGTGTGAGGCGCTGTTACAGCCATCAGTGTCAGGTGCAACGTTACAGTCAGCAATATTACATTAAATAAGCTGAAGCACTTTCATCTGTCAGTGCCGAAACGAGATCGGTATTATTATTGGCTGAATAGAGGAACTCGAGTTCAGTTGGAGTGTTGTATGAAATTTATAAAATTTCAGTATGTGTTCAAGCATATATTTGAGATGACAGGTCTTCACGAGCAAGCAGCAAAATGAAATACGTTATCAGGAAAGACCATTGACCAGGCGTATGACAAGATTATTTCGGAGGCGTTGACGTCTGATGAGACAATGGCGTCAGCGAAGTTGTTGGTGTCCACGAGTTGAATTACTCAGGATAACCAAACCATTTAACGAGCGATTTTTTTAACCTTTGGTGGAGATGACTTTCTTCGACTCTGTAAGGTTCAGTTTTGTTTTTTCTAATTCCTGCTGGTTAAAAGAACATTAGATGGGTTCTCCTAAAGCATCTTTGAGCTTGTACGTGACTGGAATGTTTTCTTTTTAATGGTATCGACGACGAAAACATCTTCAGTCCAGTTGGGTGTGTATCCTTTCTCGAATATTTTTTTTATCTGCTGATTCTGACGTGCTCATCTACTTTGAATTTGGATCTAAACAAATAAGGCGTCTGTGACCTGTTGTTTTTATTTGTCCATCTTCGGTGGGAGTCATTTTGATGCTTCAGGGCCATGTATGATTGTACTAGTCGACTAATTTCTTCCAAACAATCTAAGTAGCTGTTGCTACTGTGACAACGTTAAATCTACTGGAAAATACGACATGGTTGTGTTATATTAAATGTTATTTTTTTTTTTTTTTTTGGTTTTCTTTTGACGGGTCATTCTCGGATTTCCATAGCCACGGGCAGAATAACCGCCTGACGATGTGACGATGGCACGTTTCCGGTGGAGACCGCGGAGAGCAACGCCTTTGCCATACATGCCACAACCCATTACCGCTTTTTGTGTAGCTCCGGTAATGGCTCCCGTCGCTGCGTCAAGTTAGAGCGGTGCAAGAACCGACGTAAAGAAGTTTGACGCAATTGTCTTGACGAAGGAAATGACCGCTCCAGCTATGGAGCCTGAATTGCGTTGAGAAGGTCCACGACGTTGGGAGGACTTTTCCTTCGGCATGGTTTATACATACTCTTACACGATGATGTTCATGTTTCCGTTGAGTACGTCCAGCGTCATGAATCGGTCTGACCTCACTAGCGCGTAGCAGACGAATTCTACAGGATTGGTCATTGCCCACCTAATCTCCGTATCGGTGGGAGAATCTTTGAGACGCTCGGAATGTTTGTAGACATCGAAGTGGAAGATGGAATACAAGTTAACGAAATCTTTCAGCGATACCTGTGTGCCCATGTCCACGTCTTGGTACTTTTGCATGGCTTTCATCAGCATCATGTAGGCACGAGAATAATTTCGGGTGGCGGTGTCAAAGTTGCACTCGAGTTCCCGTTCTGGATATTGCCTGGGGTTGATGAGGACGTAAATGCGAGACAAACCAAGATGTTTAAACACGTGTTTGTTTGCAGTTTGATCTATGCGCTGTACTTCCTCTTGAAACACCACGAACACGTGTTTGAGAAGTTCACTGCCTGGATTGGTGGCTACTTTCCACGAGGTAGTTTTCTGAGCAGCGACAAATTGTTGCATATAAATGCGGTGTTGTTCGAAATAAAGTTTCTTGGTGAATCTGGCCAGCGTCAGTTCCAGTTCGAGCATGTAAGCCGTCCAGGGAGTGATTTTGGACATCCACAGTGAGAACCACGTCATGTAATTTTTCCATCCGTGGAAGATGCTGGTCTGTGCATATACTGTGCGGAGGAATCTGTTCTTAGCACCAGCGTGTGCTTGACTCCTCTAAGCATCGTTCGGACATCCATGCACTCTCCAAAGATGATGCTGAGAGAAAGCATCATGCAGATCTCGCGTCCGGCATCATTGAGAGCGCGTTGGGCTGTGAATTCGACATTGTAGGTGGCATTAAGTGAATTTGGTTCTGAAATTCCCCTCATTGGCAGCAGCAGCATCACCCACAGCCGCCACAAGAAGTAGGTCCACGTTGGCGGAAAATTCAGAACTTATAGCAGCTCCAACAGTGGTATCTCTGAACCACCACATGTTGATGGCTCTCATTCGCGTATAGTCGTGGCTGAACATGATCTAATCAGGATCGTGCAGGCCTGGGGTAAGTAGCCATTGACTTCTTCCACGGTCTGATTGTTCAGCTGGTATTACGCCGACTTGAATAACGACTATCCGTTGTTTTGCAGTGTGATTTGTGTATTGGCTGGATAGTTTCCACCCGCCTCAGTTTGTACTTTCCTGCGGATTTCCAGAAAGGTCTTATGAGTAAGCAGGTACACATCTTCTTCACGCGTCTCTTTTTCGATGTGTGCTTGCGTTAAGTTGGTAATGTTCGTGTCCTGGTATTCGACGTACTCGTACTCGGTCGTTGAGTCGTCGACAGGGGTGTCCTCATTCAGCCTCTAGTAATCGGAAGTAAACCTCGAATACATGACGTCGCTATGTTATAATGATGCTATAAAATAACACCGTTAAAAAAATAACCGTTATACAATGGCACTGTGATCATTAAAAGGCATTCTATTTTTTAGAACATTCTTACCACAATCTTTTAATGCATAACCAGACATGATAGCGCCAATAGAGGGTATCTCTTGTACACCGACCTTTCTCTCAAGTTCCTGTAAAATTATTTATGATCTTGCCCCGAGGACCGCCTCCGTTTTCTGAAAAGTCTGCTTGGCCTGCCTAGAAAGATTGGAAAATTGCATTTCCGGCAACGTAGTAGCTTGCACATGCGATTCTGCTGTGGTCGCCGGTGGTGTCGCCAGCGATATTGCCTGTGGCATGATTTTGCTGGTTATTTTTGCCCAAAATCGTTACAGCGGCAGAGGACGCTCCGATGGCTGCCGCTTCTGTCGCTTTGAAGGCAATCAGAGCTGCTTTTGCTGCAATCCCTGAAAGCGCTGCTCTCACTGAGGAAAACAGAGGGGATAAAAATCCACCTACGATTTAACGACCTTGTACACGTGTTTGTCTCATTTTAACGGCTACTATTTTATCTGCAAATATTTTCTGTCGTCATTAAGGCTATGATGTCTGTAACTTACTCCGCACATGCAGATAATAAGTAAATCTTTTATTGTTATTATCGACGGAATTTCCAGACTGATCGGTGAGTCACATGGTGATTTTCGAGTTCGCGTACGTGCTCAGGTGGGATAATAAATAAAGGAATTAGGACCAATCTGCATGAGCGATCTCAATTGGATGTTAATGGCCGTGGAATAAATCACGTTGAAATTCGACGACAACGATCCCTGAGCGATCGATCAGTTGATGAGGAGGCTGTTTTCATCGGTGATATTCACGGAAAGATCTCTTTCGTGCACTCCATTGTCACTTAAGACTGTACCTGCGATAAAAAAACCCAGGATGGATCAATGGAGCTGGGAATATCAAATCGCACGATGTACCCTCCCGAGGGGGTAATTTTGGCACTCAGCGTGGAGAAATTAGGTTCGATTGTGATCTTCGTGGCGACGTCTCCGTTAGCGGTGATCAGCCTGGAGATTTCCGTTTCGATGTCTGTAATATTGTACCCACCTGGTGAGATAGTGATCGTTTTGGATGGACCTGCTGATGACGTCCAGTATGAAAACTGATTGTTCCTCGTGGTGATGTGAAAGAATCTGTTCCATATTTCGAAGGCGATCAGCGCGGTCTCGTACAACGACTGCTAGTCTAATTTATACCGTACGGTGGAACTGACCGAGCTTGAATCAAACAACAACGTGGTATCGTCGAGAGCCATGTGAGATCAAGCACCAGCTTGCTGTCCAGAAGGTGATTGAGGATATCAAACATCTCTTTATCTCTTTATTGATCTCAACGCCGACATTTCCCACTTGTTTAGAAGCGATCAGTAACTTTAACCCGAGATGATCTCGGATTTTTGTAGTAACGGGTGGTGTTGCTACCACCGCGGACGCCTTTACCCTTTTCTGCTTTAGGTTCCCCCTGTTGCTTAATCTACTCCTATTCCGCACGATGCTTTGCTGCAAAATCATAATGACGGTTTTTCTCCCTGTTTCTTCCTCAAGTTTATTTTTTATCGCTTCTGTCATTTTTAGAAGCGATTTATCTGCACTGCGTTCTCCTGCAGGTAGACGCGATGATAACTATGACGTCTCCATCACTGGATCTGCCGACGACTGCTCTTTCAATCGAGCAGACACTTATCCAGTTGGAAGGACTGGCGTGTAAAAGACAAATGGTCTGCTTTCTGCATGGTAAAACTTTTCTCGGAGTTTTCTTTCCTCCTTGAGTTCATTATTGTATGCCTTGTCCAAGTCAACGAGGCCGATCATGCTCTACTTTTCAGCCTAGTCGGTTCTGCTCTAGCTGATGTACCATAACTTTTGATGATATTGCTCAGTATTTTATAGGTCGCTACCGCAGTGAAGTAATCATTGATTCTAGACTCAGACGGCTTGACGAACTCTTGAATCAATGATAGATCGTTATCCAAACATTTTTCGTACCATTGTATATCTGATTTGTGAGATAGATCTTTAAATTTAATCCTATTTGCTGGGGAATCAAAAGCGTGTTGTTCCTTTTTCCATCTCATATTGACGCATTTTTCTTTCTCTGCTCAGAATAAATTTATATTGTTCTCTATCTCCTGCTCCCAATTCTTTTCTCATCTCCGCTGAATTTTCTCTCGTTTTTTTTTTTTTTCCTGCTTGATCTGTCTCACTTTACCCTTTTCCTTTTTTCTCTTTGGTTTTATTTATTGCAGTTCTGGCCTTTTCGGTTTCCACGATGAGGAGTTAGGCTTCTGCTCGTCTCATCATCGCGGTGGTGTCGCTTTCGGGAGACGTTGTCTCACAAAACTGTTTCCAGACACGGTACTTACTCCTCCAGTAATCGTTGTTGTGATCGCTCAGTTGACTGGAGCGTGTCTAACAACTGATCTTTGCTTCGCAACATACCTCGTTTTCGCTTCGTCGAGTTTAGTCAGGATCGGCTTAAACAGCTCCCCGGCGACATCACGTTGAAACGACTGCTGACCTATCTTGTCTTTGTGGACTAGCTGACGTAACGCCGCTCGCTGCTCGATAAACGTTTTGAGTACGTCTTCGCGCTGACGACGACTGGTGACTTTTTTCGAACGCCATTGTGCTAACAGCTTTGTTGTCCGCAGAAAACGCTGTGGATATACTAAGAAGGTATGTAAAATTCGTCAAAGCCTTTTCGATATCGTTCCTGTCCAGTGTCCGCATCACGATGAAACGTCATAAAATCGTGTTTAGAACTTGCCGTCGCCGCCGCGTAGCAGTCCTTAAATTGCCGCGCAGAAATGCCGCTGCAATGTCTATCGCTATCTCATCGATGTCTCGGTTGTCGAGTCATGAAAACAGAACAAAGTATCCGTTGTTACGTAGGATATATTTAGGTACATCGTAGTACGACTGTGTGAGATAAAGGCTATTATAGCGCTTGTTTCGCGACAATGAAAATACTCGCAGATGCGGTTAATGTTTTCACGGTCGAATTTAATATCGTCAAACACGTTGATTTTGTGCGTATCCGAATCAAGCTCTTCCACAATCTGTATCTGCTCTGGTTCTGCTATGGTAAATACATCTTTTTCCATGGAGTCTGTTTTTATAGAAACGTCGTTTCCTAAGACATAGTCGTCAAACTTGAGCAGTGTCCTGTATTTGTCCTGGTGAGGATTGAGCGCATAAATCATCACGCGATCGTACACCAACATGTTGTTCAGAAGTATGTCTATGATGACATTCTTTTTACCACGACCAATCGAACCCACACGTAATGACATTCCGGCATCAAAAATGATTCTGGTGTGGTTTCGTTGTCGCCCTCGTTTCGAAATTAATGATGTTCATTTTCTATATACAATTCCCCACGTGAATCTGGCATATCTTACACATCTTTTAGAACGCTTATCGGGTCTGCTAGTAGTTCTTCTGCCAGTCAGGATGAGCTGGACAAAAAGGCAACCGGGCCGGGGATTACATGCAGGGAACACTCAACATGAGAGGTCACAGCATCGTCAATCTAGACGATGTGAGTTACCCACCACCGGACGCCAACTGTGCACGATAGTTTCACTTAAGCAGACTCGCGAAGACCAAATTATCGTTGACCGGCGGAACAATGACGGAAAATCTCAGCATGGGTGGAAAGAGTTTATACGGACTTTCATTAGCGGCTGATGATTCTTCTCAGCCAATACGACGGCGGATCTCGAGGTGGTGCTCGCTGAAATATGATAAAACAGGTGGATCCGTCTCTGATAATGTTCACGCGGCTGGAACGTTCTCAGTGGCAGGTCAAGTCACAATCCATCTAGTGATGGCGTCGCAGTCATCCGGAACCACATTTCAGAACACAAGGCGTGTGGGAGTCACTGGTGGTCTAAATATCAGATCCAGCATAACTTATCACTTTGGAACAGGAAGCAGATGTCTGTGGATCGACGGAGAAGGCGGCGGAAATTATACCCCTATTATTGTTCAAACCGTGGAAGGATTGTATTTGAACAATGTCACGTATGCCCGGATGGTAGATGTTTTTGCAGGACGATGAAAGTGCAAAAATTACGGACTTCCCACCACATGATTCATTACCGATAGCACTCAAGCGATCAGGTACTTAAGTTCAGATCGTTTGGAGGAGCTAAATTATCGACCACGGGAGGAATACTCACATCAACTCTCACCGCGGTGGCCGGTGTAAAGTTAGTAGTGACGGATTATCCATCCGTCGCCAACAACGAGGTAGCCACGAATATGTACGTGGACACGCTCCGTGTTCGAAACACCACTGGGCATATTCCAGCGCTCATGGGAAATACCGGAAACCGGTGTGGCGCCGTCATCACAGCGTGATCAGAATTGAACCCTTGCAAGCATGAATCTCTCCTGCTGCGGTAGGCTTTTCTTGAGAAATATTAGCTTACGATAAAGTAAATAGAAACGTGTAAAAAAATAGCAAATGCTTTTTATCGTCTTTTCAGATATGACCGTGGTAATCAATATACTATGACGTTTCGTGTAACAGTGGTGGCCAATTCTTATGAATACTTAAAGCATATGAACCTGCAAGAGGCTCCTGACATATTAGCGGATCTTGTGAAATTCAACCAGATTACTGAGATAAAAAGGAATCTGGCTTTTAGGATGCCGATTAAGCTTGGACTCACCAACGAGTTCGACGACAAGACCATCAAAGTAAATCAAACGCACATAAAATTCATCAAAGATTATCTTCCACAGCTCGAAACGCTCATCAAGAGTTTAGTCGAGACAGGAATATAAGACGATGAAGCCCATCATAGACTTTAACCACGTCGACGAGAATTTGTCGGCGGAACAACGTCACGAGCTAGAATCGGATTATCGCCATTACCATCAAAACGTCTACGTGTACTGACGTTACAAATGCGCAGTGAGATTTACCGTGACCGCCACCGGTGTGATCTCCACATGCGCGCTAGCCAATCCAATGATGCTGATTTTGTCCGGAGCCGGACTGGCCTTACAAACGATAATGAAACGCATCGAACCACAACTGGAGGCCAAAAGGAAATAGCGCCAAGCAGGCCATTCTATCGTATCAGAAAATGTTCAATGAGATCAGACCGTATCTGCGCGGGGCTCCCTTTGACATCGGCGAGGTGAGAATCGTCGACGATCTCATCGTGGACATGGTTGGCAAACATAGCGGATTGACGTAGCTGAGCTGATTCGAAAAAGTCTACGATAAAAAGTACGTCAATGATATATAGAAAATGTCTTTCGACACCGACGAGGTCTTTGTCACCGACACGATCCTATATCAACCTGAAGGGCTTAATGAGGCCATCGCAACAGTGGTTCGAAATAATATTCCTGTGACGCTCGAACTGACCCTGACGAAAACACAGGGAGCAGCACGCAAGCAGATGTTACTCACGTGAGAGCAGTTTTCGGATTTATCGAGAAACAGCATCGTGAAGATCTTTTACGACGGGAATCTGATCAGGCAACACTGCATGCGATGTGTGAGTGAAAACTCCCTTAAAAATCTTACAATTATTTTAGTCATAAACGTAGAGGAATTATGGTTGATGCCGAAGCGGACCACATCGACAGAGATGCAGTCCACGCTGAGATTCACAGAGTTATCCCGGACCAAACCCGATATCGTCAAGGTTGAAAATCGAAAAGATCTCGAGGATGCTATCGTGAACGCTCTTCATCTCAACACAGATATCAGTGTGACACTCATGCTCACCAAGGTGGTAGGGATAGGAACCGATCTCGTGTTGCTCACGGCAGAACAACAGAAAGAGCTTTAAGACAATGAAAAAATCAACATCGTCTACGATAAAGATCTTATTTTCGTGCACTGCACCTCTTGTATGCATCGAGATGAACTCCTCAAGTTGATGACCAGATCTACGACTTTTTCTTAGTAAACTGTTTCACGAGCCTATGACTCCGTAGAGCCGTCTAAAATGTAAGATTTTAACAACTGTAATGTTAATTTTTTTGCTATCAGTCAGGTCTTATATCTAAGTTGTTTAATCTATTATCGGATTTGTCGCCGTTGAGATGAATGACAGTATATCCAATGGGAACAACTCCTCGGTGATCTTCAAACACAAACGATGACGGTACATCGTGGCTCTGATCCCACTTACGTACAAATGAACGATGGAGTATCCGATAGTGCTGAATCTTAACGCGAGTGACTTTTTATGACGTACGCTGCGAACTTCTGCAGCGGCGTTAGCTCCATAACGACTAAACACGGGATGATCTCTCCATTGAGTGATAAACTCTTGAAATGTGGTTTCCCGAGCTTCCCGAGTCATCGACCACCGATCTCGCACATTTGCGTCGTGCTTAATCTTTGCCAAAAACTCGTCGAACACCATTAAATGTGTTTTGATTTGGTGGGTGGTTCTCAAGTTCTCGTAGTAATATTTAATCGCTTTGATGATTTGACCACCACAGCACTGACACACCGCCAGCTGACCTCGAACACCTTCTTGGCAATCCAGGCCGGGTTTAAGTCCTGGACTTCCCCCCGCGATGAGAGCCTTATGCAGTGAGCAAATCTCTCTCAAGCATGCCTTGTTGCACTTCTCCGTGTTGCCTTTGGGTAACCACGCACATTTATAGAATCCACGCAGAGGCATTTTGCTATATACATATGTTATATAAAAATATGTCTGGTAACAATCAATTGAAGAAACAAACGATGGACTATATATTCACACCTATCAGCTCAACAATAGATTTAAAAATTTATCTGTGAGATGGCGAAAGGTGGACATTGACAAGTGTTTATCCTGCGACATGATATTCTTCGTCGTCTCATGGGCATTGCTCGGTCGCTGGATTGGGTAAACATGACCTATCGAAGATCGAATGTCTCTCTCCATAAATTGATCGAAAAAGTCAGATGAGCCCTAAAGGCGAAGCCGAGAAGCTCTGCTTTTCGACGTAAGCTTGGGAGGGGGTACAAAGCGCTGGCGGGACGAGAAATCAGTATCACGAAGCACTACATGAAACAGCTACGAGACAAGTACAAAGCGCTCACTGGAAAAACGGCTGCGTGATCCAAACTCCTTCGACTTCAGCAGGAGATCATGAGCCGATCGCGACGAAATGACTTCGATCAAAGACTACCCAAAATCGATCCACAAGCCATTCAACGCCATCGAGATAAAATAATTATAGTCATCGCCAATAGCCACACAGTCACCGACGACAACACCGTTTCCGCCACCTAGGCGCACCGATAAAGCGTACGGTGACGGTGACAAAGGATTTATTTATGGTCATCAGCACGTGCTTGAGCACGGAGTCGACAGAGAACTCCTGAAGCGCATTCTAAAACCCACCGTGGATGCAGAACTACGAACACACACGGCCATCAAACTTGGAGGAGCTCTCAACGTTCATTTTGTGCGAGCTACAGATCAAAAGAGCATCTACGCGTGGATGAAATCCAAATCGTTGATCGTTTTCGCAATGACGATTTCAGTCACATCGTCGATGTCGCATGGTCGTTTATCCAACGTCGCATCGAAGATTATCAAGAGTCAAGATCGGCGTGGATCTTCGCCAGAGTCAATTCTGTCTCGTTCCAAACTTCCAAATTTACACCGATGGGTGTAAGTAAATACGTGCCCCTTCCCAAGCAAACCGCGGACACAAAAGCGTTCATCAACGTCAAAACCAAAGACGTCTACTGTATGTTGTGGGCGATCCTCTTCTCGAAACATCCCGCTGTAGATCATGTCGATTACGTCTCCAACTACAAGCTGCATGTTAACAACATCAAAACCACCGGAATCAACTTTTCAGCGTCAGCCAAAAACGTCCCTAAACTGGAAGCGCTCAACGATGGAATCTCCATCAACGTATTTGCTCAATGAAAGAAAACGAGCGATTAAAATCTCGTGGTCTATCCCACGCTAGTCTAAAAAAAGCCTCACAACGCAGTATCAGTTTACTTTATTACCGAAACTATTTCGTGTACATCAAAGACTACAGCCGGTTATGCCGATCTCAGTACACGCAACATAAGAATCATGAATATTTCTGCTTTTCTCAATCGCAAACTTTGCACAATCACGTCGCGTCTGGATATTGTCAAGAGCTGCAAACTGTTCAGATGCCTCGCAGTGAAACACTACAGTTCGAAAACCATCACAAAATATACGCACAGACGTTTCACATCGATTTTTACGGTGAAGCCACCCTTGAAAAAGTACAAGGACCTACACCTGATCCAGATCATTCTTTTATCCAAGTGCAACAAAAGCATGTCCCGTACGCGATAGGCTATAAAACCTGCTCAGTCCCCGATGAAAATCTGTCTTCACGGTATCGTCAGCATCAAGGCGAGGATTGTGTCCCATGGTTCTTTGAGCAACTCGTAGCTGAATGGAAATGCATCACCGTCGTCCGGAAAAATCAAGCAGTGATGATCCCACTCACTCCACAACAACTGCGACAGAACAAATCAGCGTAGAGATGCCACATCTGCGAAGAGTACTTTAAGCAGCGTGATAAAAAAAGTCAGAGATCATTGTGACCTGACAGTATAGAGGAGCCGCTAATCCTGACTGCAGTCTACGATTCAAAGATCCAGACTTTATCACGGTGATAGCGCACAATCTACGAGGATACGATGGTCATTTCATCGTCGCTGCACTCCGTTATTCTTGTGTCAAGCAACTTCTCGCCGAGGTAAGAACTCAAATCAAATGCATCCCCAACAATTTTAAAAAGTACATGTCGTTATTGATTGTATCTTTTGATTCATCGACAGTGCTCAGTTCATGCCGGCGTCGCTGCAAGAACTCGCTAAAAACTGTCCCGCATTCCCAAACATGGAAAAGGAATTTGGCGCCAAATCTGCTTTGCTCAAGCAAAAAGGAATGTATCCCTAAGGATAGATCAATGCATGGTCACGATTCGATGAAAGCTCGTTGCCACTCCAAGACGCCTGTCAGTGATCACCGACGATGAATACCAGTACGCGAACAAGATATGGAATGAATTCGACTGCAAACCTCTCGGCGATTATCACGACGTGTACCTCAAAACGGATGCTCGATCCTGTCTGGTATTTCTCATCACCGGGACTATCTTTTGGACACCCTCCTTAAGCAATCCGGAGTCGTCTTAGAACTCTTTATCGCTCAGATTTGTTCATGTTCGACACGCAGATGGTATGGGGCTGAATCTCTGTCATCAGGAAAACATACGCCGTCACTAATCACAAATACATGATCGACTACGACCCGACAAAGCCGCCCGTGTATATCCTCTACCTCTATTCAAACAACCTTTATATATGGGCGATGTCACAACCGCTTCATTTGGGAGATTTTAAATTGATCACCGGAGAGCAGTTCCTGAAGGAAAGACAAGCGGGATACGACGACGACTAGGGATATTTGTTGATCCCAACCTTAGGTATCCACTACATCTCCACGACTCCCATAACGATTATCCATTCTGCGCTGAGCAAATTCTTGTCACCAACACGATGCTTTCTTGCGAACAACTACAACAGAAAACAAATTCGGACTCGGAGATGCTAGGTGAGAAAATTATTTCCCATTCTCGCGAAGAAAACAAAGTACAAAATGCATCATCGACTCCTCGAACAAGCTCTCCAACACGGTCTCGTGCTTGATAAAGTTCATCGCGCTCTCAAGTTTCGTCAGTCACCATGGATGAAATCGTACATCGATTTCAGCACAACACAACGCGCCAAAGCCACTACGGAGTGCAGCAAAATTTTTCAAAACTCTTGAACAACATCTTGTTTGGAAAAACATAGAAAACATCAGACATCGAAGGACAATCAAAATCGTCAATAACCAACGACGACGAGATAAGTTCGGGGCTAACGATGCCATGTGAGCATGAAAATCTTTCACGAAGAACTCGTCACGATCGAATCAAGAAAAACCAATCTCAAGCTGGACAAGCCCATTTATGTTGGTGCACCGTTCTCGTCTCTCCAAAATGCTCATGCTCGAGTTTCAATACGACTTTATCAAACACAAATACGGAGACAAGGCCACGTTGCTCATGACCGACACCGACTCGATCGCGTACGAAATTCACACCGACGACACCCACCCGGACCTGTATCGACACCGAGAACTCTTCGATCTGAGCGATTATCCACGAGACAGCCCATGTCACTCTGACGACAATAAAAAAGTGCAAGAAAGCTTAAAGATGAAACTCACGGCGTACCCATCACGAAATTCATCGGACTTTGAGCCAAAATGTACTGCATCACCCTCGATGATGGCACCGTAGAGAATAAATCCGAAGGTGTCAAAAATCCCGTCACCACTCACATTGCTAACCACCAACAATACAAACAAGCACAATACCGACACGTGCGTTACTACTCCATGAGAACTTTCCGATCACAACGGCACAAAATATCTACAACGCTCATTTACAAAAAAAGGACTATGCCCCTTCAATGTACCAATGGCATTCACGCACTCATAAATGGACACTAAAGAACATCGCATCACAGAGGCAACCCAAAGTGGTTCAGAACCCCATGGAGTGACATTCTCCTACGCTGGAGCCCCACAAAAAAGTAGTCCAGAAACTCCATTTCACAGTAGTATATAGAAATCAGGAAGCATAGCTAGACCACTCTTTATCACGCAGTGATAAAGGTGGTACAGAACACTCATTTCTATATGCTACTGTTAGAATTATTGCCTTTTGGACTTTGAATCAATCAGATGTAGTGTATGACAGAATATACATTCAATGGATCTCCATGAAACTTTGTATCTAGAACACAGAACAAAACTCAGTTCTATTTAGCATTAAATTTCAGTTTATAGCTAGAGACGTGAGGATGCAAACGTATGTCCTACTGCAGGGAATAAGTAATATATTTCTATTATTTCTATCAGATACGTATAATTTAACAAAACATGTATAAAAATAATACCATTAACGTTACATAAGAAAGACCTAATTACAATTCATTCATTTAGTCTTATAAAGCAATTTAATCAATAATTTCTTATACAAAGTAATTATGCCCTGACCTTTTCCATTACTCAAAAGTATAACGATTCAGACAATGCTTGGAAAATTTGTTTTGAATTTGCAGATATAATTAGTTTAGTTTTTCTACTTTCTGCCAAGAAAAATAATATTGTGGTAAATTAATTCTACATAATTCCGTGTAAATGGTGAAACAATTAAAAGTGATATTTATTTTCGACAGTATATATTATGATCATCATTTCCAGATACGCATCTCAACAAATCGTTTCACTGAATACAGTGCAAACCAGAATCTTTTAAACGCAATTGGCTGTGCCGTTTATTTATTTATTTATTTTTTTATTATTGTTGCCAAGCTCAGCATTTTATGACAATCATCTAAAGATTGACATACTGAGAAATCTTTTATGCTTATGTGATTTTTTGTCTTATTTATTGCCCTTACTGACTTACAGGTGGACGCAATATTTGGCAAAGTTTACGAATGTAGCCACTCTTGCAATTTATACTGGATTGCTGTTAACCACAGTACATACTGTGGTCTTGATTAGAATATATGTTCAGTGACCAGTCATTTTATTCACAATATTTTCAAGAAGAGTTACTTGGGTTTATTTACCATTGAGTAGTAGTTAGACGTGGGGAATGTGGTAGAATATTTACCGTAATAAATTGTTTGCCATTCCTCTAGCATTTCATTTCAGATGCGAAATGTGTTGGAAATTATAAAGCATGCACTTTCATTTTCTGTTCAGCATTTCGGGTTGTTCTGAGTTGAGAAGTTATAAGCGATGGCATAGAAATAAATAAATTGGTATGACAATTATTGTCCAAACAAGGTAAGTCTAACACTTAAATGATAAATATGAGTATATTATTGTGAAAATTGATTTCATATCTCTATGACACCTAGATTATAGGGTTCCCGGACTGCTCAGCCCAGAGCAGAGTCGTTAACGTTTTCGGCCCATTACGTACTCGGCCCATATGTACTTGACCCATTACATAAACGGCCTTTCAGTCCATGATTTTTATAATAGTAATGTGGATGCAATGTTCTTTGTTTAACGGTCATTTCGTTTTTTTATTCTTTGTAGAAATATAGTGGAAAAAAATCATAATCCCAGATTAATTTCATGATATAATGCATAATCAACATTTTGAAACTGTCCACATCCCGCCGCTGTTAACTATTGATTAAGTTAAAGGTCGCACATGCCTACTCTACTATTTGTGATTGTCAACGTGCTGACGCGAGTGACCCTGATTATAGTTGCACTTCCCATCTGTATACCGTAAATTTTGTATCAACAATACGTATTTTCTAGTATTCTAAGCCATAACATCTCTCTCCTTGTAACGACCGCTATGTTAATTGAGTTAAATAGATATTACTTTTTTTGAAAGAAAGATAATCACAGAGACAAAGCAAACATTTCTAATTCTTATGCACCTATTTTTTAGTATAAAATTTGGTATCTTTGATGTTCTTTGCCATGGCTTATTCTTTCTCTAAACATTAACCGTAATTAAATATTTTATTTATATAAATTTAGTATCAGCAATAAATATTCGACGTGCTATTTTCTTGACCTAATTTAGTACACGTGAAAGTCCATAAGATGAACACTCTTCTCTGGAATTTGTTTGATGACATTTAAAGTGCTGAGTATTCAAGAGTCAGGATTGGATTGATTTGTTTAAGATATTTAAGTATAACCATGTAAAACAGCAAGTAATATTTATTCTATCTCAGTAAATTCGTCTATATGACCACACTGACATACACTTTAATTGACTCCAAGAATAAGCAATTCACAAGAAAAATCAAAACATGCGATATTTTTACTTTTTATTTCAGTGATAAATAACAATAATTTTATTGTCCAATAACAACAGATGTTACAAATACATACCAGATCACAAAAATATAAACTTTGGTCCGGAATGGACATTGTTTGCTATTAATTGTTCAATATCATGAAGTTCAAAAACAACAAGTGTTACGAAGCCATACAACATTAAAGGTAAGGCCAACTTTGTTGTAGGCCGGCTCCGTCAAGGGCCGAGTATGTTATGGGGAAATTTCTTAATTAAATTTGTATGGGCTTAATCTGTAATGGAACGACTTTATGATGGGCCGACCCCATTCTGGGCCGAGATCTTCAGGCACAGATTATAGGAATACGTCTGAAAGTGAAAACAGGTGTGATATTTTCAGAAGAGGAGTATGGTTTTGAAATTACTCTAAAAAAATTGTTAGGTAATAAATATTGAAAACATAATATTTCGAGGCAGATAATCTTAGTGTATTGAAATAATTCCAAAGGAAGTAGGTATTTATGATTATTCTTACACGTACACAAATACACACAAACATATATATATATATATATATATATATATATATATATATATATATATATATATATATATATATCTGATTATTAATAGATGGTGATAATTGAGAAGATCGACGTACATATGGAACTAATGCATAATTTATTCATTTACAGGGGGATGTTCGTTTTTCAAAGGTAGGAAAGAAGAGGAAACAAAGCACAAGTCAGGTACGATTGTGATACAATTAAAAATTAGACTATTAAACTTCAGTCACGTTGTCTTCATCCTCGTTTATGATTTCTCATGAATAAATTGCGTCCCTAAGATGGTCCCCAAAGTCACATTCCCTGTGCATTGTAGGTAAAGATTTTTCAAAGTGGAACACTTATTCTGAAAGTTCTTTTCTTACTCACACGCGTTGTCCCATCTAACTTGATGTCCAAACAGATTTTGACTTAAACATTACTGCTCTGATACGAAGACAGAATTGCTTGAATTTTGTCATATTTGCTTTAGGGTTATCACTGTAATTATCGCTGTAATTTTTGAACTTGCTCTTTCTATGTGTTTTACCCACACTGTACCCTTCTTCGAATGATGCGAACATTTTTGTTTGGAAACGTTCTTTTGATGAATGACATATGTTAGAGGGGTGTTTTGGTTGAGATATCCCAGTTAATCATTCAAGAAATTTAGTTGTACATGTCGATGGAACGCAGTCTGATTGTAGTAACTCTGGTTTCACCAATTTTCGGACTTCAGAGATATTAGGCATTATGTTAAGATAATTTTGACAAAGTAAAGGTCATACTTAAAGGTACACCAGTCCTTTCAGCTCACAACACTGTAAGTTCCTCTTAAATTTTCACTTTGTTGAATTTTATTAAACTTGGTTTCGCTTCGTTTTGTTGCACAGTTTAAGACGATATAATCGTAACAAGATTAAATTTGTAATTTGGACATATGAGTAATAGAAAGTATATCGGAGAGTATGTATGTAAAATTATAAAGTAAAAAAGTGTTATGTCAGTATCCAATATATAAGAGTGATTCATGTTTTTTAACATTACCGACCTTATTCCATTTTCTCAAGGTAAGAAATGATACTTAGTGGATAAGCAATACACAACAGTCAGGCGACAGAGTCAAAAATCTTGCTAAAGTTTGATTAAACTTTTTCATGTGCTTGTACTATCTGAACTCTCAAATATGTGATGTGTTTAATTGAAAAGAATCATTTCCAAGTATAAAACGTATCGTGGAAACACTCACTTGTCTCTTTAGCCTTGTAGTCAATATCACAGCATTTGAAGATTTGGTTGCAGGTTGTGGTTAATTTCTTTCTTTGATAATATTCCAAAAACCACTAGTAAGTTTATTTAGCGCTGAATCATTTGGTATCTAATACTATTCAATTACTGTTCTTTACATTTGGGATATCTCGTTAGGAAACAATGACAAGTGAATCTGTTCCACACTTGTTTATTGCTTTGATTATTTATTTTAGAATCGATTGTATATTCATAAAGAATCTGCTTTAAGGTTTTAGTTAATTAGTCATTGATTATATTTCCTTCAGTCTTTCAATGATACCTTGAAAACATGGAATTTTCATGTTGAAGATAGACAAATTCGTTATGCGATGTATTCCCTAATCCTTTATCCCTGGAAATGTTATAAGTGTGAGCTCGACGTGCAGGCCTGGGATTCTTATAAAATATTTATATCTTTATTTATTGTCTGTTAAAAACAAAGATTTCAGTCTCTGTGATTTTGTTTACTTGCATTTTAAAACTTGAATGATATATGCGATTTTTAAAAAGTGTTGCAACTTTTAAATTTTAATTAAGTTAAAATTTCATTAAAGTTATCGTTTTAGGGAATCAGGAGTATTTTGCTTCCTAAGTAAATTTTGATTCGATCAAAGAACAGAGAAGACACGTTGGTAAATTAGATGATGTCCACTCAAAGCATCAATAGGATATCGGTATTTCTGAAGACGAAACCTTATCTGTGACCACAAATTAATATTCATTTTGATGCACATAAATTGTTCATAGTATCAAGTAAAGAAAGAATAATTTCTCCGACGAAACACAACTGTTTTCACCTTGCAAACACAGTCTAACTTTGTATTGTGTCTGGGTACACTATACCTGAGAGTTCCGTGATATTTTTAGTTGAATAGTTACATGATACACAGAGCAGGTATATCCATTTTAAACATTTGGAAGATAAGATAGTTGCGATTAAATAAAAATATTTGGATACACTTTTCATTATGTTTATTCCGCATGTTAGATATGAGCCCACAGAAGTGAGACAAGATTACAGCACACATATTTTAAAAATAAAGTTCTCTGTCTGTCTGTCTGTCTGTCTGTCTGTCTATCTCTCTCTCTCTCTCTCTCTCTCTCTCTCTGTGTGTGAAAGTAGTTTCTGTCAGAAATCCGATGCAAGTGACAAATGCAATACAGTTAATTACAAGAGTAAAATAATGAACGTCATTTATTCCGGCTATGAGGTCTTGGTGTTCAGTTATTTGGATATTCAAAGAAAAATAATGTCTTCACATTTGAGCAAGGATTTCATGAGGATAGCACGGAGTACAGTAACAATGATTTATGTCTTGGCTGCGGGTCGGCGCCTACAAAACACAGACCCCGAGGTCAACACGTGAAATACCACAATAGCTAGCAGCTGGAGTAACCATCTATCATGCCATTGGAAGAAAGAAGATCATCTTATATAGATCTGAGATGTCAGTTAATACAACAGATTCCCGGAAGTGGAAGATGAACTAGGCGCAACCGTACTCCAGACAATGCTGGTCAATGATAGTGTTTGCTTGCCCCCGATTTCATTCACAGAAGATATTTCTTTCTTGCTGTTCACCATGTTGACTTTGCAGACGACAGTCCTGACGGGAATCTTACCTTGCATGCTTCTGACTGTGATTGCAATCTACCAGAGATATGAACCTGAAGATGAGTTATCAAGCTGGCACTTACTGACCCAGCTCTGGTATTTCGATGAAGGAACTGCCGAGCGTAGTTAGTGCATTTGTGGACTGCCGCAAGTTAAAACCCAAGCCACCAAGACCTGGCTACGCCGCACGTGGTGAGGGAAGGTAGCCAGTCAGTAATATCCTACCACGTCAATGATACAATAAACAGCAAATGGTACCCATGAATTGATAGTTGTCAGAAGTGAAGACGAGATAGAACTCACCTGCCACCTGGCAAAGAGTATGCTGGAGAAGGGACACATAAATGGGAAACACATGCTGTTAGCATGGGTTACTCAGTGCAAAGTAACTTTTAGGAATATATAAGCCAGCTTCAAAGTGTTCAAGTTGCCGATACAAAGCTTCTGCTCAATGCTGCTGATGCAAGAGCCTGTGTGGTTTCCTGCATCATCTTTCTTTAACGAGATACCAACGTCTTTGTTCTGTCTATTCAACGGTATCCAGAAGTATTCAAGAACACCATCTTTATAGCCAGAACTGGTCAGAACAACGCATTGAGAACCATATATAAAGTACTTGCACGTAGCAAGGATGCCACTCTGCCAGGATTATATAGCATCAGTAGGTGCCGACGAAACAGGGATTCAGTCTTTGTGGAAGGGTTTCCAAGATGTCAGTGATGATAGCATAACTGCACTTGCAAACCTGTGCTCAACCTCAGTGCTACTTAGACTCACTTCCCAAAGAAGACGTCGAGGTGGTAGCTGTTTACAAAGAAGCAGGCACAATTGGAAAGGCTACCACCTACACAAGATGCACTACTTCAAACAATTCTAGACTCACTACTCACTACTAGGCCATTTTGTCGAACAATACATTAAGACAAACTCCGAAATCACCATAAACATGTGACTGGAAATTAAAAGTGGAATTTTGGGTTCCAGTTATAAGGATGTAAATTCCAGCCCCAAAATCTGGACTCCACTTGGTGAAGTGTGGCTGCACAAAGACGAGATGCCAAAAAGCACATGCATCTATCTGAAAGCAGGGTTCAGCAGCACTGACATTTGAGGCTGATATTGGGATGGCATGTTACAACAAGGAATAAGTGAACCCAGTGCATGATTAGGAGGAGGAGGATAATAGGGAGTAGGGAGAAGATGATATTGTGTGGTAGCAACACATCCATAAATATTAAACGAGCAGTAAATCCATCTTTCCCTGTAGCATTGTAACAACTATCAACTAAGACTTAGGTGTAGCTCAGTCTATAAATGTCAGGATTTAAAGTAATCAGTGAACAAGGTTTATATGCTGAATGACACCAATGCCTCGAATTATTTCTTTCAAGACTGTTCCAGTTGCATAGCTCGTGTTAACATCTTTGATAAGTCGTAAGAACTATTTATTTTGCATGAAAATCAGAATTTCATTTTTATAAACTCATGTTATGAATGCATTGCCAATCCCAGTGGTCACTCTGATTGGTGTGTTTTCATTTTGCCTCCAATATTGACATTTTTAAGGTATAAATTATTCACACCATATATGTAAAACTGTGTTTTTCACCTTAACGGAAATGGCTTCAGATTGATATTTGAGATCTATTTTTCAATAATTCACAGCAGACACCAGAGAAACTCCCCAGAGTGCCATCAAGATTTTATTGTTATTGGATGTCCCCTTAAAATATTTAGACTAGTCGCTTGCTTTCATCAAGAAATTTCCACGGGACGTCACCCGCTCCCTGACTATAATTTCTTTTCTCATTTCAGATGACCAACCGTCATTTTATTTCAAACAACTGTGCTCATTAGGAACTACATTCAGCCGCCAGAGTACTATACAGAGTAGCATACAGAGTACTATACAGAGTAGCATACAGAGTACTCCAAAGTACATTCCTAAGGACCTGGTTTTAAAGGAAGAAGTGGTAAGCTATGCGCAGTTATGGGGGCCACTATCAGAGGTGGAAGTCATTCTGAGGACAAGCAGAAATTAAACATTACACCGCAAGTTTGAAACATGTCACACTGGGGACAACGGGAACTTAATGTTAAACATTGGTTCATATTTTTTGCTTATATGGGGTCCTATGGGAACTTACTGAAAACGTCCACAGCATTGACACTATGGTCTGGTACAGCGGTTCAGGACATTTAACATGAGCAAACATTTTAAAGACAAATTTAGGCATGTGTGATGGCAACAATAGTTATTATTTCAGGAATAAATGGCATATGGGACCGAACAGGAATTTAACATTGTGTGTTACCTTATACTACTAAGACAGGCCCCAGTTCCAAATATCTCTGATTCTGCTAGTATTTGTTCTAACTGTCATGAGTCATGTTATCAGCATTTTCACCCTAGGCAAATTTAATTGCTTTTAGACTACCAGCTAAATGACTCACTATAAAGTCCATATCTGAGTTCTCTGTGTATGCAAGCTAAGTTTTAAGTAATAATAATAATAATAATAATAATAATTATTATTATTGTTATTATTATTATTATTATTATTATTACGACTTTATTTAAAGAAGTGACAAAATTAGTTGCATGGAACTAATCCTGCTTGAGGCCCTCTATTATATGCATATTTACATTCAAAGTATATGTATATATTCACACACACAAACACACATACACACACAAACAATGATAATAAACTATGGTTATATATGTTTATAATAAACATAAACATTAAATGAACATACCCCAACTAGATATATTGTGTATATACAGCACAAAAGTAAACTTTGCTTTTCTATACTGTATTTAGGCTTATTAGACTGTAGGTCTATATTTTGTACCAGATGAGACTCAAAGACTGTTGTAAGGTGTTTGATTGACAATCTCTCCAAAGAGGAGGTCTGAACAGGTGTGTAACCTTTGTGCGAGAATATTGCGTTTCACCTTGAAGACACACAGTACATGATATTATCAAGAATTCCAAGATGAAGAAATGATATTAATACTATTATATCTGTATTCAGCATTTTCAAGAATCATTAGCTCATTCTGTCACATATATAACCCTGAGAGCTTCTGTTTCATATAATGTGGTATAGTTCTGAAATTGTAGAAATATACATAGATTTATTTAATGGTAACTACTAACATTTTGGTACTGACCCAGTTCAAGATCAACAAGCACTCTTTCCAAAATATATAATCATGTCTGTTTCACGTGCCTCAACAAAGAAACCCAGTGTATGTCGTTTTATTTCTCACATGTTTTTTCATTTCTTGGTCAAAGTATATAAAGGAAGAAGCTCTTAAGGCATGATATTATATTTTGGTATATTAAAAGTGTATGATGAGTAAAAGGTAATAATATAGGGCTAGATGCATATTAGAAGTATCATTGATAGAGACAGACTATGGTCATTAGAATATATACTTTTAAATGAACATTAACATGGACATTTATAAAAGCATTTTTATAACAAATATGATAGACGTTTACACAAGCCTTGTGCAAACAAAATTCATGCAACAAGTTTAAGCAATTGGTACAATGGTCAAAATACTTTTGTAGCTTATATTTCTGTCCGAATTTCAACTCCTTCATCAGCAATAATTGTAGTCTTTTATCTTCCAATATCTATTACCAAAGTAATAACTTTGTATTTGATATGAATATTTAGTTTGACTGAATTATTAATGTTGGGTAGTTAAATAATTTCATTCTTCAACAATTTTCCATATGCATACCATATCTGTAACAAATTATGAAGATTGAACTTTCGTGGTCATATATGACTTTGTAATGTTCATTAAATCTAATCATTTGATTCATGACAAGAAAAAAATTTTGAAGACAGAAAATATTTTACAGAATTACAAGGAAAAGATACTGGGATAGTAAGGACAGGAGGATAGAAAATTGGTTCCATTGTTGTCTTTATTATGATGTTTGTTTCATCACCATGTTGACTTTCAGATTTTTAAAGTGGTATGTGATAAGCCCTTAGAATGACAATCATAATCTTCAAACAGATCAAACAAATCAATATGTAACCTGTCTCAGCAATAAACATCTCTTGATACTTTAAGTTTGGGTCAATATGAAGTGTTACAACTCTATGGACTTAAAGAATATGTAACAGAAAGAAGAAAAACCAATAAGTTTAGTAAATTCAATAAATACATTTATTTCTCTAAGTTACAGTGTGAAAAACTAAGGGGCAACTTACAGTATTTTGAAATAAATCCCAAATAATCCTAAGTGCACCATCGCATGTCCAGACATTGAGAATGTTCCGAATTAATTACAATAACCTTGAAAGTGCTGATGTACCAACAGCATTGATGTAACACTCTCCCACAATGTCTTTAAATGAATTTACATTAATCCAAAGACCAAAAAGTCAATGAGTACTTTGTAATTCCAACTAATAATTTAAATAATTCCTCTCAAAACTATAAACTCTGATCTATGATTCTCAAAGAATGATATTAAAAACAGGAATGAAGACTTTGTTTACAAAACCTTTATAAACTGTTTCACTTGACCTAAGACATAATAGAACTTCCCAGTAAAATATCAGTTCTTGATCTCAAATTGAAGTAAACAGCTTTTACAAAAATGACAACAGACAGCTAGGACAAAGTTCTCAAGCACGGATAATTAAATGTACACAGCAGAATAAACAATCAACAAGCTGCAACCTGAAGATCCAGAAACTTTCAGCTTTAAGTAATCGTTACAAAACAGGACCCACTGGATGGAATAACAGTCAACTATTTCAATGGTATTATGGCTCCTTTATAGGAAAGAAGTATCTTGTCAGGTTCACCAAGATCTTCCACAGGAATGCAGAATTCAAGGCTCCTTTTGTTTTCAATATTTTCTAAAAGTAAAAACATTGGCCTGTTAACCCTTTAGCTGCGAATCACTTTAAACAACGAGAGAACGGTGCATTACATGTTTCTTTACTATTCTAGTGCTTGTTGTTACAAATACTAATGAACCCAGACAGCCTCAGTTGTCGATCATTAGATGATATATACACCTCAGAACTGTCCTCTTTATATTGGTCCATTTAGGCAGAACTGAAATTACAGTGGTCTAGTAAAATATATTATCACAGATCAGTTGTTCGTCAAACTACCATGTTCATCAGACATTAGCTGCCAATATAAGCGCCAGTCTGCAAAATGAACACAGATGTTACAAGAATGTATCTGATCCAAAACCTTGTCAGTTTCAAACAGATTAATAAACCATATCCACCCTGCTATTTAAAAGCAAGTGACTTCGCATCTACTGAACATCTGTTAGTCTCAGAGACTGAAATCTTGTAGTTTTCATGGTCAATCATGAGCAGATCATCCATTAAAACAGAACTTCAACCGGGAGAAAGAGGACAAGTCAACTAATCATACTGCCCATCACAACCGAAGACAGTAAAAGATATTCTGAAGCTTTAATATTACGGCAATTTCCACTGTTTGAAGAAAATGATTGAGTATGCAAATAATTACTACAATTAAAAAAGATCTGGAATGGGTGCTACAAAAGATGACCTCAGACGAAGAGTATGCTTTTGTACGTTTTGAGAAGCAAGCCACGTGGTGTTTGAAATACAACTGGTCTAGATATACATCATTACACTCCTTTACAGAAGTTCCAGATAATGCCTATGCAAAGTTTTGATATTTTTCATACTGATTGTGAATATTGTTATACACACAAGCAATATGTTTTTTAGAAAAAAAACGTGACATTCTCGTCTATGCAGCTTTATAAATTACAAATGTTGTTACTGAGGACACTCCAAGGCTCCTTACCGGGCTGGTCTGTGCAGGTATTGAATATGCGACCCTTGAACTACGGGGCCCGCTGACGCTTGAATAATGGAGCTACCATGGTTCAGTATCCTGATGCATATAAAATTTGAGATATACCAAATAGGGTCATTTCCATATCAATAACCTAAACGTTATCAATGCGAAACTGAGAGACATTTTGGGTCATAAAACCTTGATGTGGTGCATACAAAAATGTAATTTTGTTACATACGCAACAATTACGTTTTTAAGAACTATCGGAGGCTTTTCATACACAAAATTTACTCATACCAAGAGAGAACATTTCATGAGGAAAATTGTGACATGGTACAAACGGTATGGAGACACTTTCACACAAACGGTGTTTTTTAGATTCTAAATAACTGCATCAATATACACACAACCATAAAGTGATGCATCATTTTCCTTCAAACAACCATGATGTGGAATATGCAAAAAGTAGACATTTTCATACAAGCAACGTGGATGTACAAGATGCGGAGTTTTAAACATGCTTTCTTTACGTGTCACAAAAAACGGAATTTGTCATACATATATTTTTTAAGTGCTATATGTATAACGGGACCGTTTTCATACACACAACCACGAACTGGTACGCACAAATTGGAAACATTTTCATAGATATAACAATGAAAGTGAACATAGAAAATGAGGACATTCATGTACACATATCATGGATGTGATACATACAAAAGGAAAGCATTTGAATACACGTAATCATGAAATTGTACATATAAAATAGGGATATTTAAATACATATTGCCTTGATGTGTTATATACAAAACAAGGACTTATTCATATACATGGCCTTGACTTAATAATTGCAACTTGTGGAGATGATAAACACGGCCTCGATGTAGTACATAAAAGATTTAAAATGGTACAAACAAAACGAGGGCATTTTCAAACGCGAACTTGGCATAGTACATACAAAAGGGGAATATTTTCATACACACAGCCATGACATGGTACTTACAAAACGGGGACATTTTCATATGAATTATAAAATGACTGGATTTATGCTGAATTTAAATGTTTTAAACCTTTTTGGTGTGCATCATATCGAAGAGATATTATCATGCATTGGTTTATCAATGAAGGAGATTGCATGAAAGTGACGCATTTTAGTACACAAAGGTTAAAACGTACTTATTTTGTGTGACATTTTAAATTTTAAAATGTATTTTGGCCATTAAAATTATTTTGCCTGAAGATTAGCATGCAGATCTTTGATCATTTCACTTCAGAAAAAGGAACACGTTCTCTGTATTTTCACATAATTCAGATGATTCATTTTTACTTATATATGCATAAAACATACATAAAAATCAACATGATATTTAAATTTAGTTTGTTAATATGAACGGGACTACTTGCATAGAGTTGAAATTAATGCAGCATATCAGTTAATTTGATAGTTATTTAGACTCCAAATGCATTCATGGTGCTTATGGAATGTCCCCATTTTGATTGTATAATTTCTGACAATTTGCGTATATTTGTGTGCCCCCATTCTTATGGCAAAAATTCTGGTACACTGTTTCTTGGAAATCAACTATAGATCAATTGCAAAAGACGTGTTTATATACAAGGCATAATAAAACAAATCTTTATTGCCCGAAAATTGTTAAAATAAAGATGTCCCCGTTTTGATGGTAAAATCATATGTTCCTGTCTTTTAGGTTTTACAAGAATTGTGTCTGTATGTATCGAATTTAATTTTAGCTTGATTTGGATTTTACTGTTTAATTAATTTGGAACATTCTTTAAATTTACATATTATAAATAGGAAGACCAATGTCAAGGGATTTTTAAATTCAAATATTAGTTTAGTCTGTACTGATGATAAAGCATCTTTGGCATACAGGTCTACCGTTATAACAGTATAAAAGCTCTAAATATGGTGATATAGAAACCTTTTTTCATGTGTTTATGTGTATACTATGTTAGAGTTACTAAACTAGTCATGTATTCATTTGGTTTTAAAATGCACATCCTTTGAAATTACAAAATAATATAGATAAATCATTCTACGAGTCCAACAAATTAGAAACTGATAGGAATTAACATTTTCATTGACTGCTCATAAAGCCATTTAAAATGTTCATTTGTGGCTGGAAAACACATGATGTAACAAGGCCTTTTCGTAGCTTCATATGCATAAAAAACAATCATTATTAAGTCACAGATGCCTGCATCAATCATGAATCGTAAGGTCACTATATGGACTTGTAACCCGAGGTATACATTAGTTAATACCAACCAGCAAGAATCCATTAGACTGAGTCGTGTTGATAGCAAAGGGCCATTCATCTCGGTGTCATATTACCATAGATAGAAACTATCCACATTCTTGGGGCCTGTCATAACAGTACATAAGGATCTAACATATTTAATGACAATCCAACAAGCATTCCTTTTAACCTGATGATATCAAGGAACTAGGGTACCTATATACTAGTCGAGGAAAGTTCACGTGACTAGGTGAAATTTAAAATGGCACCTGTAATTAGATTACATAGATGAAGGACGAGTGTTTTACACATGATGGCTTCATATGTCTATCATGGCTAGGCGTTTTTCTTAAATTCCATATATGAACTGGAATTTAACGGAGACTAAAACTGGCATTAAATATATTTTACTAAAATAGCCAGCTAAAAGTAACACGTAAGTTACCACACTAACATAGAACTTAGCACAGACAAAAAGGAGACCAAAAACAATGTAAAAATGTATTTTCAAAAATTTCAACTAAGATTTAAACCTTGTGAAGAAACATTCGATGTCACAAAATGGAATTTATGTTAAAGTGTTACAAATAAAAGGTGTAAAAATTTGAAAATTAAATGTACCCAATTTTTATAAAAAGATCTCTAAAACTGAAAAGAAACTTCAAAGAAAAATATAAATTTTAAAATATTTTAAAAGGTTAAGCAGACAATTACAAGAACACCTTGAAAACAAAATATAAATAAATGAAATACATTATAGAAAATCAAAATTACCGGGAAAGTGTTAACAACTATAAAACCCAACAAAATTGAAAAAATAAAAATAAATTATAACAGCATAAATTAGAACAAAAACAAAAAATACAACACTAACCATTGCTGACCAAAATTTTGCTAGCGATCAACACACAGCTTGCTGACAAAGACACATCTGTACCGACCAATATTCACACTTACTGACCAATGTTCACATACAAATATGCAAAGACACGTGTAAGGGGAATGGATTTATATGGTCTAGCTCTTATTCTTACAGACCCACACATGTTCTTAAAGACGAAGAGCCACATATGCAAATAAACCGATGAAAGAAAGTAGAGTTAAGCAATGGCCATTATAACATGCATGCAATTACAATCAAGCACCCACCCTAAGACTTACTATCCAGCACCCCACATACAAACGAAACAGGCAGGAAAAGAGATAGGTGAGGATCATTCACACCTAAGTATGGGCAATCAGACATACATCCATATTAATAAACAAACATAAATATTTGTTAATAAGCAAACACAGCCTTACAAAAAGCAAGCAATCACATCCGTACAAAGAAACAAACACGCGTACAGTGTCACTAACAAACACACGACAAAAATGGGTAGGGGGGTTCTAATTTGAGTACTTGTTGTGGGTTTAACACCATTATCAACAGTGATAATTTATACATCGCGGCCTTTATATCTTGTGGAGGAAGAACCTGGGAAAACCGGAGAAGAACCTCCGAAACATGGGAAGTTACTAGCAATATTTCTCACATGCCGACGTTGGCTGAATCAGAATTTCGAAGCCACGCAGACAGAGATGATATATCAGTGATCGGTAAAGCCGAACGCCCTGAACCACACGGCCACGTTAGCAGTAGTTGCAATTTCAACAAACACACGAGGGTACATACTGCAGAGAAACTATTCAGATGTGATATTTGTAATAAAATGTTTAGTTGGAGAACCACATGAGAAACCCCATTCATACGTGTAATTTGTGGTGCAATTTTTAGCAGTGATTTGTAGAGCACGTGTGTATGTGTACTTCAGAGAAACCTTTTAAATGTGATATATAAGATAAAATGATTAGTGCAAGTTGAAAGTGCAAATAATGGCAGGTATTGAAGAACATAATTTTCAATGTGAAGTTAGCAATTCAAGGTTTAATGTGAGCAGACATCGCTTGAGAAATTTCCGCACGCATTCTCAAAGCTGCTGAGGTTCGACTCGCTTCATTGCTGACGAAGTTTGATCAATATTCCATGAACTCCATTGCTGACCAGTATATAACATTACTTTTTTCTTGTGTACAGGTATGACACATGGGTCATATCTATATACATGAAAGTGGAGAAACATTTGTCAGAGAGCTATCTTTCAGTCTTCTCACCTTGATCAAATGCACAATCTTGAAGCACAGCAGCAGCATCAAGAAGTACCTCAACAAAGTTGACTTTCTATGTTACAGCCAGAATGTATTATGGATCCCAACTGATGGTCACCATTCACAAAATAACTATAACCTTGTGAATGGCAACCAAGCGGATGTCATCCATTGGGATTTCAAAAGGGCCTTTAATAAGGTTCCCTAAATTCGCCTGATACTCGCCTTACTTTTCTATGGATAAGGAACAACACTTATAAACGGGTTATGTTATTCTTGCAAGACAGAAAACAGCAAAAATCATCGTGGAAGTGTTTGATCCAGAGCATATGTTCTTCCAGGTGTACCCCAAGAGACCTGCCATTGCCCTCTGTCCTTTCTATTCTTACTCAACGACTTCCCAATATTGGCTGGATCATCAGATAGCTTTCTACTATTAAGAAACATTGCAAACCAGCATGATAATGACCATCTCCAGGTAAACCTCATATTGCACTAGGAATGGTAGGAAACATGGCAGATGAGCTTTAATTCTGTTAAGTGCGCATTTATCAGAATTATGCTCAGTTAGCTCCTTCAGTCTTCTTACTCCCGCCATGGACATTGTCAGAGATAGACGACTTAATTAAACATCCTGGATTCAGTATTACAGACAACACCGTATCCTGGATGAAAGACACACAAAGTTATAATCGATTGATGAAATAGGAACCTTGATTTGCAATGATACAGTTTAAAGATTGCACCTTGAATGTCAATGCAGTCATTTACACCACCATCGCGAGGTAAGCTGTCGAATGTTCTTTCGCAGTATGGGATCCACACATCAAGAAGGACGCCGCCAAAGCTTTAGAGCCGGTACAAATCGAAGCAGCTAGGTATCTTTTCACCATCTATACAAAATAATATGGTGTGTGACCAGAATGATTAGCGTAATTCAGTAGGGATGAATTGAATCAAAGCATCACACCAAGAGACGTTACATGTTGTATAAGATCCAACATAGCCTGATTAACATATACAAAGCCAATTATTTACCTCTTAGTAACGTCAAGATCATAGGGGTACAACGATTCTGCCGGAAGGCGCAGAGCATGAATTGTTATGGTACTCATTCTGTCCACTCACAATTCGAGATTAGAACCAGCTGCCTGCCCATATTACAGTTGCTGAATTCATTTTTGCATCATATACTGTTGTACCCGTTGGCTAATGAACCCAGACACCGCTGAACATATGACTGTAAATATTCAAGCTTTTATAAGGCTGGAAATAGTCTTTTGGAATGACGTCTGTGATGATGTGATTACCTGAAATGTGCAGTCGTTACAAAACCACAAATGCTTTATGAAGATCTCGATTGATAACTTGGAAGGAAACTACCTACGCCTTAGGTATCGATATATAAGCATGAATTTTAAAATTGCTATATCATTTTCGTCTTCTAATAAAATGTATGCTGTAAAACTTTTCTAAATGTACAAAATTATTGAGATGAAGTATAATTATTAAATTTACAATATACTGACATCGTTGTCTACCTCTTTTTTTTTCCAGCCACCGATCAAGATGCATATTTAAGTTTATAGTGTTTCGACTATATCTGCAATATATGTTCTGTATTTTAGGTTCCTGTCAAGACCATCAAAAATCTAAAGAGAGATCTACTTGATGTCCCTAGAATCAGAAGCAAGCAAAAATGTTGCTGCTTCGTTAATGGATGCCTGTGGTTTTATCTGCTTCTTTGCGCTTTAGCTGTTGTTTTTGATATAATGGTTATCAGAGCATGTGCCACCATGAGCAAACATTGTTTTGGAGATGTGGGTATTTACATTATATTTGAAATCTCAATTGGAATATGCTGCGGCTTCTGTTGGAAATATTATTACAAGGTACTAATTTGCTGTAATCAGAAAATACTTCCTTCCTCTCCCCCCCCCCTCTCTCTCTCTCTCTCTCTCAGTACGCTGGGTGGCTTCGTTTTAAGCTTGCATGAATTTAAGTCCGTCCATACCTATGGTACAGTGTCCATTCGCTTTTAACATAGTTTGCATTACTAACAATAGTAACACTCTCTATGGTGTTACTATGATGAGGATAATATAGGTGTACTGTCAGTGTTACAGGTCAAGGGAAGCCACTCAAATTTAGGTAATTGACTAGCCATTATAGTAGTTATCTCCTCTGATTACCATCCGCTGATGGCAATTCTGGGAACAATAGTTTAAAACGCTTTACAGATTAAAATAAAAATGATTGTTCAGATTATATTTCAGATATTAGCATAATTTCTCTAGTTCCATGTAAAGAAAAATAATGAAAAATAGTATACACGTTATTTAGAGAAGTAAGTTCTTCAGGCTGATCAAATTTTTATTCTAAACGTCTTTTCCATCAGAATTCGTAAGATTTTAATCACCTTCTTGTCGAAGTTGTGAGAAAACCGAGTTGAATGATTTTAATACTCGCCTCTACACGGTTATATTTAAAACTACAAATAGCATGGAAGAAATATGCAATAATCTTGTTATGTTTTGGGGTTTAAACTTAAGTAACAGGACAAGATAACCCAACAGGCATTCACGTTTCCAGAATATAAATTTATCTAAATAAAATATAAACTCAAACAAAGTGAAAGAATTAAAAAATAACGCACGGTGTATGAATTGCTAGTATGTATTCCGTATAATCCTAATAACTTTCTATCAATATCTCACTAATCCGGAAACTGTTCTAGGTAATCTGAACGAAGCTACTATAGTGTTTATGTGTTATCGTGATAACACAACTGAATTCAACAGAATTATTAATCCAGATGTCTTTAACCTCAATGCAATCTCATTAAGGTAGACTATCACTGAAGTCCTTGAAAGTCACATAATCCAATAAAGTTTAGTTTGATATCTAAATCCTTGAATATAATCACATAATCCCAAAGCATTGACTGTTTTAATCAGGGCAATTGTACTTTCAATTCCCACGCTTGTTTACGCGACCTACAATTAATTCCCTTCGTGTCTGTCCTACTTCAGTTGTTAATTTTATCTTAGGACCCCAGCGATTGGTCTTGTCATGAATGAACTCTTGCTACGAAGTATAAGTTTAATTTGATGATAGTACTAACCATTGAATTCACACAACAGAAAATATGACTTCATAGTCTCAAACGACATAAATAAAACATATTATAAATTCAAAAGATGATACATAATTCCTTAACAATGTACAACCAGTAAATGGATTGTCAGCTCTCAATTACTTGTCATGTGCCATATTTTAATGCCATATTCAGTCTGCCAAATAGCCTAAAAAGAACACTGATTTGATGTCCAATGGCCTAATTTGCATACCTCTTGTAACCAAATCAGAACATGGTTTACAAAACAAAAATACCAATGGAATATAACTGAGAATTATTTCAGGAAGATTTACTTTGTAGGTTTTTTTTAAAGCTGTAAAAATCTTTAAGAAGAAAACACAGATTAAAAATTGTTGAGGTACATTGTTAATAAAGTTTTCCTTGGATATCATCCATCCTCAGCTATATTAAACACAGGTAAATGCCTTACACAGATGTTTAAGTTCACTAGTTATATCCAATGTCTGGTGTATTTTCAGTTATTTTCTATCGTTAAATTAGCATTGCAGAACATCCATTGTCTTTCTACAAAAGTTATGTGCTTTTAAAATAATAATAATAATAATAATAATAATAATAATAATAATAATAAATACTTTTTCACTGCAAACTTTAATAATTCTGGAGACATAAGGCTGCATTCTCCGTTGTACTAGGGAAGATACAAGTACTGACTATTATGTTTTCATTAGCTCAAAATGAGCAACCCTTGGATGATCCGTGGATCCCTGGCCAGGTTTTAAATGATTCAAATATGTCCAAAGCCATCTTTCAGAAGTATTGCATGAGGTTTTATAGCTTTATGACTCTGTTTATTATAACCTCGTGTATTATCCACATTAATTATCACATCGGCAGATTGCCTGGTAATTTGTGTTCAGATCAGCATTATAGTATGTCCAATGGTGATATTACTGATTGCTACAGGGTGATGGCGGTGATAGTTATCAAGAGGATGATTGACATCGGTGTGATTGCCCTGACCGAGTGAAAATAAAGAATATGAAATTAGTGGATGGATTAAACGGATATCTGAGCTGAGATATAGAATAGAACAACACGAGCCCCGGTATATAAGATATAACAATTTAATAAATTAAAGAAAATAAAACTGTACAAGACACTTGAACACAACACTTCTACTAGAAAAATAATTACCAAACGTTATATTAAAAAATGCAAGATGCAGTTCCGTTTACACAGATATAATACATTTCATCATACCATGACCGCTCCGGTGGCCTAGTGGTTAGAGCGTCCGCCTCGGATGCGGGAGGTCGTGGGTTCGATCCCCGGCCGAGTCATACCAAAGACTTCTAAAAATAGTACTAATAGCTGCTTCGCTTGGCGCTCAGCATTAAGAGGTTAGTGTTAGGACTGGTCGGCCTGGTGTCAGGATAATGTGACTGGGTGGCACATCATGCCACATGTAGGCGGCATGATGCCCCAGTGCTAGACATCACTATAAACTGCCACACTGCAGACATCGTAGCGATATGACTGAAAAATTGTTAAAGCTACGTTAAAAATCCAAAATCACACACACACACATCATAACATCGAGTGAGCGTTCGCACTTAATTGTCCAGCATGACCGCATAACCTGATGACTGTTGCGGGTCACTCCAGATTCAACACCGGCAGTAGATTGGGGTTGCCCTATTCATTCTGGCTTTTCTTTTGACGGTGCCAAAAATGACCTATCTCTTGCATCCAGCCTCTTATGGAACTCAACAGTAATATAGGTCATTGTACTTCTACGTCTCCAGTTGTATAGAGCTATACCCTTGTTAAAATAAATAAATATGCAATCTAAATATGTTGTTAGGTCCTTACAACTTTGATAGAACATGATCTCCTCTCTCGTTAGTCAGATTTCATCATATCGTAATTTAAACAGACATTGAGTCTTACTATGGTTTTCAGGTCGCACCATCGCATTTCATACCATATAAATTCTATTTCATTGTACAGGGAGATTAATGTATTTCTCTAACAGGACTATTTCGCGTCACTAATACATCTACAGCATAGTCTAGTCACTTAATAAACCATTACATCCATGCCATGTGAACTGTAAATGATTGTATGGACTACATGTTGGCCCTCCAGGCTCTCTATTGCAACTATAATCGGATCTCGGTTAAAATAATACATCCTAATTATACAATTGAATTAACGAAATTACAAATTCAGTGTCATCACTTCCTACAGACTTAACAATATCAACCCCTAGCATACATTATTCGTATGACGTACAAAAGAATAATTTCAAACAATTATCTCAAGACTCTTATCAAGAAAATAATGTTCGAAATTGTTAGAATACATGAGTCATATAACATTCGAGACCAATGAATCTAATCAATTATCTTCAGGCTCCTATCAAAGAAAAATTGTATGAAACTAAGATACGGTACCTTGCTGTCTTATCCCCATTTTTTAGAATCGTCTTTCAAGACTTCCAACACACGTCCCTTTGACGTTTATTGAACAAGAAAATTACTTGCTATTTTCCTCAGAATCAAGACTTCGTGCCTTCCGCAGGAAACTTAGACTGACTAATTTTACGACGTAAGACATTTATAAAATAGGAAACTTCGCCTGATTAACACCCCCCCCCAAAACCTCACTGAAGATATTTCACGGTATGTATGCTCATTATATAATGTTTATATTGACTATTTCAAAGGAACCAAAGAGCCTTGACAAAAAGATAATAGAATACAACACTGAGCTGATCAAGAATGGTATACTAATAACTTTGGTGTCTGAAAGCCGATGGATAAGAGCTTCTGTATCCTTTTGCAAACATTGTTTTTCCTAAGAATAATAAGCAGTATGCCTACTGTAAAATGCTAAATCACGTATAGTGATCGCATGATTTTAATTTGAGGTCATATTTATTGTCTTTCGGATGTATATTAGAACTAGATATGTTTATATGTTTGGTTAAGAAAATCAATAAAACACATTCATTTTGTTTCTAAATATTTCTTATATGTACCATATTTGAAACATATAGCACAGATGAAAAGAAATCCAATCCAAAAATATGAGAAATCTGTTTACGAAATATGTCTTTTAGTTTCCATATTTGAATTAAATTGGAAATAAAAATCATTAAATTCACAAATGCCATAAAAAAGCCCTTAACAGTATTCAGATTGTATTTTACAGGGTCTCAATCGAGATTTGCAAGGTTCTCTCTCTCTCTCTCTCTCTCGCTCTCTCTCGCTCTCTCTCCCTCTCTCTCTCTCTCTCTCTCTCTCTCTCACACACACACACACACACACACACACACACACACACATGGACAAACCTGTGCACAAACACATAAATCTTTGCAAGGACTGCAATCGGAAACTTTCAACCGCTTGGCGCTCTTTTCGGGTATGTCACCAAGCTTTAATTTATAGTGATTGTTTGCCAATCAGAGCAACCTCAGCCTTTCTGTCAGAAGTCAGAGAAAGCTCAAAAGGCCATTGGTTACCAATTGAATCTTTATATGGCTAATTATAATTCGCAAACTTTCTACGAGCATAACTTGTCTTTCATAAAAATAAAGATGTATATGTCCACTAAAAGCAACAGAAGGCAAAGTATCCGTACATTTTCTGTCTTTCCTTTACTGAGTCCCTAGAATATGCTATTTGTATGATCCACATAATTACCTTTTAACTTATGCAGCATTAATCGTAGAAAGTGTTTGTACCTGTTATATACCAAACTATGATTATCTTGAATGTACTGATAGAAAACTGATAAGGTTCAGAATGTTTTAGATAGGATCACAGAACATTAGACAAGATATTAAAGTCCCAATGCCACCGTTACGTGCAGAAAGTTATACAAGTCAAATCATCTGAATAATACTGAATCTTGAAAGATATTGGTCCTAAACATCATTGGGTTCCATTATAACCATATAAAAACTGACGTTTCATCATGTTATGAGCCATCTAATTTCTCCCTCGAACTGTGACATCCGGCCATTTTTCACATGTGTACGAATTAATCCGATGTTTATCGGTGACATCCGTGAATCAACTGATTTTAGTCGAAAGCTGGAATACGAGATGGGATGATGTCACCACCGTTTAAAACATAAGAAGCCAACACTACGTTCTGTCGGACTCCCTTCAAATTATTGCAGCACCCCAGCTGATCACCATTATTCACCCGAGTCTTATTTTTATATAATGCACGCTTTCTCTTCTCAGATCCACTTTAAGAAAGGCAGTCCTGCCTCCCTTCATTCCCACTGGAATCAATTTATGTGCCACATACGATTATTGTCCTTATTTAGGTTAGTCACTAACGGAATTTGTCGAATGTATCACATCGCTACGTCTGGAGCACTCCCGAAAAAGAACAGAATTACGAGCGACTTTGTTGATTGATTTAAGGGTAGCATCTCTTTATTATAAACTTATTATTTGAACGTCGATTAAACCTAGCATCTTGATTATTTCAAAGAACTGTTTATGTTAGACAACTTTTTTAATTAATCATTTCCTTTTCCCCAAACCTTAGTTTGATTCGAAGAATAGTGCAATTTATGATAAACAGCGGCATAGGGACTTCAATAATGAAGTAGTAAAAGTAATTTGAGGTTTCTGTTTCAGAGACCCGCTACCCCCCCCCAAAACGTTATACGTTAGCATTTTTGTCAGCAACCTTTTTTAGCTTAAAATGATGACTTTCATATTTCTGACAAAAATATGTTTTGTCGGAGTAGGAGGTCTCTGAGATAGAAACACTCAATTAGTTATACTACTATTACACTCTAGAAATTATTTTTATAGTTTTAGACAAAATTTCATATTAAACAAATGAAATATATATATAATGTATCACTATAATCCAATCCGACATGTTGGATTTGATCTGACAAACAGATTTTGTAAGAGATTTAATTCCATCAAATCAGCCTCAGGTTATACTGGTATAAAATCTAAAATGTATTAAAAAAGTTGGATATCATATATCGCCAAAATATGAATCAGTTTGGTTATTCGCGGCTGAAAATGATGTGAGAATAGCGGATGATGTGATGACATTTATTGATAATATGGTTGATATTTTATTTGATAACGATATTTCTAAAGCTATAAATGTTTGTTTAATATAAAAATAATAGTCCCTAAGGACTGTTTCAAGATGATTATATACATATGAAGATGATTATATACATATGATTATATACATATGAAGATGATTATATACATACTATACATATTATTATGATTATATACACATGAAGATGATTATATACATATGAAGATGATTATATACATATGATTATATCTTAATTAAGGACAGCACAAAACACAGAATCTTAATTACAGCAAGCATATTTACAGCACAGTCGCATAGACACCCCCCCCCAGCGAATTCCTAATCGAAACGAAATATTAGAAATTCAGAGGGCTGTCTAGGCAAACACAGTTACATATAAACTTAATTCTAAGAACATTAACTCTAGGACGGCACAGTTACATATAAACTTAATTCTAAGAACTTTAACTCTAGGACGGCACAGTTACATATAAACTTATCTTAGGACAATACTACGGGCCTTCAATAGAAATGTTTGCACACTACCCCCATCATAATCACCCAGGGAGTGCAAAATTACACCCACCAAGTGATATGGTAAGAGGAGTGTACAAATTTTCTATTGAAGCAGTAGACGGGTTGGCTACGCCCCTACTTAAAAGCAATTTTTTTCGGCATCAAAATCGCCCCACGTCGCCATATGGCAGTCATGAGATTCGAACCACGGACCTTGAGCACGAGAGTCTAGAGCGTTAGCAATCGGCCACCGGACTTCATTATATATATATATATGTTAAAAAAGTTATTATATAGTTACCTAATACTACACAGGCTATTACAATATACAGAATAAAAAAATCATAATTATTATAAGCTATAGTGTGGATTTCTGAATAAAATAACATTTATTGTAAAATATTTCAATTTCCAAATACATTGGAGAGGTTTATACAATGTGTATAAAATCAGCATTTCTGTCAGTTTTGAAGTCTGTGTTTCATCAGCCGTTGCTAGGAGATAGTGAGAAAAATCAATAAATTTTATTATGCATATGCTGCACATGCTATCTAAAAATAACTTGCTGTGTGAAGTTAAATCTCATGTGCTTTATAGTCACAATTACAGTTTTTTTGAGTTTTATGCCTGTCTGTTTGTATGTTAGTTAGAATATTTATAGTCACAATTACAATTTTTTTTAGTTTTGTGTCTGTCTGTTTGTCTGTGCAAGTTCTCTTCTGGAGTTAAATGCTTTTTAATAAAAACCCAATGTTAGTCTTATGTAAGTTCACATAACATAGCAGACAACTGCTTGTTACTAAGCTATGCTTAACGGAGTTGTCTCGCTTGATCAACTAATGCCTATGCTTAACGGAGTTGTCTCGCTTGATCAACTAATACCTATGCTTGATCAAAATGCAGTGAATTAAGTAAAAATTTGAGATAAAAAGACTAAAACTCACTGATTATAAGTTTTATAACCAAAAAAATAAACCACATTTTTACAATGTAAAATCTAAATCACATATGTTAGATAACTTACAAAGATTTTAAACTAAGCTGGAACAGTATTATCTTTCTTTTTAAAAAGGTTATACTTCTTGACCAACAGATAGCACTTCCACACTTGCTATCAAGTAATATGTGCTATCATGACTATATAACGAGAATTTAACTCTACCAGATACTTTACGACGACATTCAAATAATTCTTTCATCGCTATCTTACTGAGAAGATACTTACTACCTTTTGCAAAAACCTTTGACCTGACCAAGTCTATACTAATTTTTGTGTACTGTTGCTGGCTGATTGGATTATGTAAATTTTCATATTTCAATGCAAGCTCGTCTCGTAAACTTTCAAGATAACTAAAGTATTTGCTGTCATCTGATCTAATAAGGGAGAGTTTGATTCTGTCAAGTTTACTAAAACAAATACCTGAAATTTCATCATTAAACTCAAATGATAATTGTTGGCTACTGACCATTATTTTTTTATTTTGCTGTTTACTCCATCTGCTAATGTTAAATTTTCAAACATTATTTCTAATGTTTAGACAAAATTAATTGTATAATGTCCAGTTGCTAGAGTCTTAATTCCGTCACTGCAATATCTTTTATCATCAAAATTACTTAGTCCACGTTTTATAATCGTATCTGTTTCAAGTTTATGATGATTTGTTCTTATGACATTACTTTTGATAAAACTGACGCTATTGTTTAGTGCTGCTTTAAAAAAATCGTCAAAATTCATCATCTTTTTCACATATCCTCGAGGAATACCTTTAGCTTTCTTTGTCAGTTTATTGTCATCTAATATAACAGCATACATTTTGCTTCTTAATCCAACAAACTCTCTCACCGGCATAAACATAAACTCATCTTTCATTTTTCCAATAACTTTCTTATTTGAGTTATCTTGAAATCCACTACATGCTGGATAATCTGATAAATCGAACAGACTTTTATTATTGTAAATATCTTCATAGACATCTTCACATTTTATATTACAAACTAGCGAGTCCGTATCAGTAAATAGCAACTTCGAATTTGGCCATTGCTTTTTGGTAAAATTGTAGTGAAAATTATACATCAGCCACTTCGATATATCAAGAACAGCTGCAGCAACATAAATCGGTTTATTTAACTTTAAATTTGTCTTTCGTTGTTGTATTGCAACAAGATTTTCATTAAATATTTTCATACTAACAAAACCATCATCGTTAACTAATTTATTTCTGCGACTAATATCATTGACAATTTCTATAGAAACCCTCCGAAGAATATTTTCCATCGTCTTACCGAACACCGAGTTATTCATTAACTTGAAAAAGTTTTTCTCAAAGTCGGTCTTAGCCACGGCACGACGTTTTGTATTTAGATCAATATAATTTGCCATCCACTTCGACTGATTAAACTTTAACACGCGATGGACTTTTCTCAGAATTAGTCCAGCATCTACTGCTTGCTTTAAATTTTTGTAATGTATAACATAATTTCTTTTATCTAACAAATTTGGAACTAGCTTATTAACAATCGAATTTTTTGATGTCGTTGTTGCTCGTTGTTCAGGCGATAATAAACTATAATTAATTGTCATTGACTCTGCGCAAAACGGGTAGTCGTTATGTAGATCATGTAGCAACTAGGATAATCTAGATCAACTTCAACAAAATATGAGATATCGGAAAAATCTATATTAATTTTTCTAGGTAAATCTTTTTCAGTTTCTTTCAGAAATTGATCTGGAGTTATCCAATGAAATCCACCGTGTGGCATTGGCTCTGACATGGCCCAGCCATACAAATTCACACAATCTAGATAAATAATGTAACTCGACGGAAGATTTTTATCATAATTTTTCAGATATTTGTTATTAGCGGCTGCATATTTCTTTGTTATGACGCTAATTCCACCTCTGATACCTTTTTCAATAAAGTTAAACATATCAACATCTGTCAAGAGATCTAATTCTATTTTACTCGTTTTTAGTAGAGCGTCCCAAGACAGCCCTGGAGCGGAATAATACCAGCAGGGGTCTAATCCATAATTTGTATGACTAACCTGACGAAAACTTTCGAAAACATCTGCTAGCAATAATACATCTGTTTTCAAATATAGATCGTGATAATCACCAAATGTTTTACAACCAAATTTATTCCAGATATCTTGTGCATATTTATATTCGTCATTTGTGATATTTTCGTTTTTGAGTTGCGAGTAAAATTTATCTTTGTCAGACAGAGAAGTTTCATTAAATCTGCTCCAATCGTCGAGGTACTCGTACGGAAAGATACCTTTTTTTGTCAAATCGATATAGTTTTCACCGAAACAACTTTTTAGGTTAGCGAAATTGCTACCAGCGCATGTAGCACTGTTGACAAGCTCATCTAATGATGCTGCCATAAATTGCAGGCTGTCAATAAAGCGTAATTTGCTGAGCGTCACTGACATATACTTTTCAAAATTATTTGGAATACATTTTATTACGTTATTTAATTTTAGTTTAGCTTTAATATTTTCATCACCAAAAGCTTCTACAATGATATGACTGTCATAGCCGCGAAAGTTATGTAAAACTACAGGAATAAAATCTGGAGCATGAAATTTTAAATTGCAACTGTTATGAGCTGCTCCACGATATTGGCCAGTCAAATGACAATGATCTCGCACCCTGGAATCGTCAAGTAACTTTTCACAATTATGACAATCAACTGCTTTATCGAAATCGAGTTATTGTTTAGACGTTATTCTCATTGGAGCTGTTTTAAATAATCTGTTAGAAATTTTATTAACCTCATATATTAAATTTTTTAGTAACCACACGGCTGGATTTTCACCTCTATATAACTTTATCGGAGATGAAAATTTATCACTGGCGCAACAAACTACTTTATAAGCTACTCCACAAGGAATATGCTGTTGTATTTTTCTAGTACTGGATTTATTCGGATTATTTTCAGCTCCAGGCACGGGAACGAGTAGACACTCAAAATCAGCGTAAATAACAAAAGGAATATTTAGTTTATGATTATGATTTTTAAATTTCAATATTTTTTCTTTTTCGCTAGGCATAGTTATTCTTTGAACATTAACGCAGTATTTGAGATGCTCCTGCAGTCTTCCTTCGCTAGAAAAACCGTGCAAACATCTATAGCAGAAATATTTTTTATTTTTATTTTTACTGTACTGTCTGCCAACTAATCCGTTAAAGTTTTTTATCCAACAGTAATGTCCCTGATAAAATAATAAATTTATTGTCAACTGTGTAGCATTTTCTGAGATATATCTGGGGTAAACATTTTCTTTCTCATCTAATCCAAAAACATTTACTGAGATATTGTTTTGTATTTCAAACTTTGGTATATGATTTTCTGCCACTGGAAAAGTTATTCCTGAAAAATTTAGTTCGTCCTCGTGTGGAAAATACTTGTTAACGCGATCAGCATTTTGTTTTTTTGGAAACATCGCAGAAAGAATAGACCACTGAAAACATTTGTCATCATTGTTTCTCACATTTATACAGCATTTTTTGTTTTTAATTTTTTGAGGGAGATCGACGTAGCTAGCGCCGCTGCCGCGAAGTACGTTATATTTTGCTGTGTGAAATAAAACTTCTTTTATCATTTCAAATTTCCAACCTGATCCTGACAAAGTAAATTCTTCTAATTTTTTGTTTATTTCTTGATGTATTTCATCGGCGACCACGGCAATGTTTGTTCCAGTTAATATTTTTCTCGATTTTGCTGTTAAATATGGTTCCGAAATTTCGCCGTCAAAACTTTTTGTTTCAGGAAGTACATCCTCGACTGCACGTAACTTTGATAAAATCATATGATATTGGACTATAAGTTTGATACTTTTATGAGCCGCAAGTTCTCCTGATATGACAGGTTGTAAAAGATGAAATAAATTTGTAGAGCTAAAATTTGCTAAGACATTTTGGTCATCAAGTTTATAACTATTATCATAACCTGAAAAGGCTGAAGCAATTTTTTCTGATTTGATAATGCTCTTTTTAGCAATATCTCGCAATTTTAACATTATATATATAGTAATATTTTATATTTAATTGAATTTTTCTAATTAGAGATATGAAAAACCTTATAGTATAATGACAGAAATTTTGAGATATCTGCCACTGACAGCGGAAGAGCAAGAAACTTATCATCTACACCCAAGGTACAACCTATATGCTGCAAATGCACTTGGTTCTGTTATCAACATAGCATCTAAAAAAGCTATTGGCATACCAACGCCTGCTGGTATGTTAATTTCAGTAAAAGGTGATAATGCAGAAAGAATTGAAATGTTTAGAAAAGATTTTATTTATACTTTGTTTTGCGGTGATATTCCAAAAGGACAACGAGTATATAGAGCAAATGGCACAGTTGCTGATGATAATATTGAAAATTTAGGATTACAAAATGAATTTCAACCTCACCCAGAATTTGATCTATATGAGGTAAATGATAAGGGAATTATTAGACATATAAGAACAAAAAAAGTTGTTGGAAGTTTAGATAAAGATGGTTATTTACATGTAACGGTACGTGGTATAAAAACTAATTTTGTTCATTATATGTCACACCGTTTTGTGTTTGAAACTTTCACCGGACTAATACCTAATAGTTTAGTTATCGACCATATAAATAGAATTAAGACCGATAATCGTTTAGAAAATTTAGATCTGGTAACATCAAAAGATATTAGTAGAAGAGGAGATGCTGGTGGTAATAATTTTTAAAATCCGGCTAAACAAATAATTTCAATAAATTTAGAAACTAATGAAGAAATGAAATTTAGATCAATGGCATCTGCGGCAAAATATTATAAAATTGATGCACGTGTAGTAAAATTTGTCGCTGATGGCAAAACTAAATCAGCAACGTCAATGTTGACATTTGATAGATTTAGTTTTAGATACGATAATTAATAATATTTTCTATATCATTCCGAGAAAGACAATTATGACTAAATTCCATGACATCGTCGCGATTAAATCGTAATGTCATCATTTTATTTGTATCAAGTTTCATTTTATCCGCTGCTGTTAATAAAAATTTGTCGGAATCACCTAATGTTATCATAACATCAACAAAATAAAAATTATGTCCCAATAAACAAGCTCGAATTGCCTCAGATAATTCTTTGCGATTTAATATATTAACTCGCCGATGATATTTTATTTCTCCGAACATCTTATTATTTATTAATTAGATAAAAGATTATTATAATAATGAGCTTGATTGAGAGACTGGCAGAGCTATATTCAGGAGATTTTGTTTCAGTTTCTAATGTTACATCAGAAATTATTATTAGTGAAAGATTGCTGGTTATACTGAAAAAGATATTTTGTATAACTATGACGATGAAGAAGATGATGTTGTTGTTAGCAAAAAAAATTTAAGCAGACCAACAACTGGGCGATATGATGTTAAGTACCATATTGCTAAAAAAATAATAAAATTTAATTTTACTATCGCAGAGCATCAAATATTTTGGCAACTTATAAAGACTTTTTTAAACGTAAAAATACCTGGACAACAAAGAAATATAAAATACGATTTTATTTTTGTTAAAATATTTAATTTAATGCCAGTTGATGATGTGAGAAAATCACATTTAAATTCTTTATGCAAACCAGTAAAATGTAAGTCAGTACTAATAAAATATGAGGAAATTTATAATAATATTTTTCAGTCGATGAAATCGACTTAGTTGGTACCCAACTATTAAATTTATCGCTATATCCACGCCATTTGACTAAACTTTTGTTGCCGCGCTTTTTAATAACTTTTTCAATAACAAATACATCTTGTTCTGTTTTCTGAAGTTCTTGCTCGTAAAAACTGCCAGTTATAGGCTCACCTAATAAATCTTTCAGCGAGTATGTAACTGGTATTGTTAAAAGTACTTTATCAACAACAAATACTTCTTCGCTCCAGTTATGAGTATATCCTTTTTCAAATGTTTCTTTGTCAAAGAAATTCTAACTTTATCGCCAACTTTAAATTTGTGTCGTCGGTACATATTTTTGATTGCTAGTATTGGATTTGAAATCGCGTCATTTGGCGACATTTTGATGGATCTGTGTTTCGTGTTATTATACTCGGTAACAATTTTCTGTAAATTGTCAATATATTTATTCGTGTTTTTAGCTGTTAAATATTTATGGATTTTTTCGTTGAGCATGCGATTAAATCGCTCGACGATGACGCTTTTTCCCTCGTTTCCTGTAACATATTTTTTAATGTTATTTTGATCTAAAAACTGCTCGAATTTTTTATTAAAAAACTCCGCTCCATGATCAGTCCAGATTCTGTTTGGTTTTCTTTCTGTGTTAACAATAATTTGTTTAGCGCATCAGTCATCGATTTCCCTGTTTTATCCGAAACTGGTGTACTAAACGCGTATTTGCTAAAAACATCTACAACATTAAAAAGATATCATTTTGGGGCGCCATCAGCGCCAACGTTAAATTGAGCTAGATTTGACATATCAACTAAATCTATCGCCCAGATGTCATCAACGGCATTTGCGACAACTTTACGTCGCGGAAACTTTTTTTTGAGGTCTGTGTAGTTGAGACGCTAGCGTCTCCAAGGCAAGATCATCGTATAATTCTTTACCGAGTAAGTCTCTACCGAGACCAAGTTTATATTTTGCTCCAATAAAACCCTGGACCAGCCTTCGGTCAACACGTTCTCGTATATTTACAGGCTTCATTTAACGAAGTTCGTCTAACATTACTTTATCGCAGCTGTGTTTATTTTGATTGCTGCCAGGAAGTTCAATATCTCTATAGCAGATATCATGGCGCATTGCTATTGCGTCAACTTGATTGTAAGGCTCTTGTCCTGGTAGTGGATTATCGTTTTCATCAAGTTGTTCATCAAGAGGATTCCATGGACCTGTATATTTATGGCCTGGCAATGTCCAACCGCCTTTGGTCTCGGCAATTTGCCAATTAATTTATGTATATCTATACCTGTTCCAATTATTTCTCTGTTTTTGCATTTCTTGCAAATGTAACAATTTTATTTTGCTCGAGACATAAATCTCTATCGCAGTCGCAGCCGCATGTCATTATTTATTTAGTCGACTACTAAAATATTATCCCTTACAACATCAGGAGGGTAACCCGCTCCGCTTGTTTTTGGCAAAAACATACTTTTTTTTCTTCCGCAGGTTGCACAAATACTTTTAAGCATTATTCTATTATTTTTTTGTTTTTTCTGTTTTTTCGTCTTTATTTTCTGTTTTAGTTTTACATTTAAGACAATATGTTGACATTGTATATCAGTGAGTTTAGATAAAATTAATTGCAATCTTTAGGTAGCTTTACAAAAATTAAATGCAATCTCATCATTAGCGTGAGAAGGTCTTTTATCAAATTGCAAAATGAACTTTAAAAAATCTGGATTTTTTGTCATCTGTTTGATGAACATTACGCAATAATATCCACAAGCGGAAGTTCCAACTGGTTGAATTTGATTAGACGAATAATTTATTATTTTCTTTTTACTCATATATTCTTTTACTGCGTCACTTGGTGGAATTCCGAACGAGTCAAAATAATTGTTATTATATACAGCTACCCAATGCGTGCCAGATCCGTCATTGAAATCCTGTATATTTATAACACACGATGGTGTCGCTTGTGCTGGAATCGCCATAAGTTCATCTTTGGAGTAAACTCCACTGAAATGTTTTACATTTTTTAGTTTGTCAAGTATCTCAAAATTACTTAACGCAGCCTTGTTCCTGGCAACAGTAATCCTCGTCCTCGTCCTAACAGACCTGGCAATAGACTTCCTGCCAATCCTGCTAGTAACGGGGCTATTGGAAGAAATCCACCTTTTCGCTGTCGTGTCTTTTTTTTTTCGTCGTTGTCTTTCTTTTCGTTGCTGTTTTTCGTTTTGGCATTATATTTATCAGTCAGATAAAATTGTTGCCATCGAACATTTATACGAAACATTAAACCAAAAAATTGTTGCCATCGAACATTTATACAAAAATTTTCTTTATACCACCACCTTTCACTGCCTTTTCCGTTGCGCCAGATACTGCTCCAGACGCTGCTGCTAATCCTAATGTACCTAACACTGGCAAAATTTTAGGTAGTAATGTACTGGCTATCACAGATAATGCCGGACCGAAGAAACCGCCATCCACCGCGATGCGGTGGGCTATTGCACTTATTTGTGCAGCGCTTACATTTAAAACAAAAGGTTTTTTTGCAATCGTATTTATTTACTTGTTTTTTGGTTAACAACAATTTTGTTAAAGAACCTGCTTGGGCGTGAGAGACGGAGTCTCTTGGGTTGATCTTTAATGATACTTGCCTCCGTTTTGCAACAGCAGCTGCTAATGTTTTAACTTGACCATCAGTCAAATGTATTTCTGTTACAATATATGTTATCATCTTATATAACGATTGCAGATTAAACTTAAAGTTTTTCAAACTTGGACTGTCATTTTACCTCCGACAGAGTCAGTTGTAACAAATCTATCGCTTATTACTAACGGATACACGTTTAACTGCGCCGCTGGAGCGTCTCCTAGTGTCCAAGTAATTTCAGTATCAGCTGTGCTGTCTACAGCTCGCTCGCTATGTTTACTAACATCAAAATGAAATATCGGAAAAAGTGTACGAAATTCCTCTACTGATATCTGAGATCCATCTCCAACATCTTGATATTTTTGCACTGCATCCAGCAGGTACATGTACGGTCTAGTAATGTTTTTATTAGCGTTATCTGCAAAATTACATTCTATCGCTCGCTCCGGATATTGTTTTGAATTTATTCTAGCATATATTCGTCTAACATCAGCATTATCAAATATCGCATTATTTTGTTCTTGGTTGTTACGTCGAGCTTGTTGCTGAAATACAACAAATAATTGCCGTGGTAGTTGTTCACTTGATGTTGTTGTAACTCGCCATGTGTAATCGGTGGTAGTTGGAACTGCTGTTTGATATATTCTATGTTGCTGAAAATAAATTCTGTTTGTGTGTTTTTCCAGCATATTATTTAATTCCGCCATTTTAGTGATAGACGGAGTTATTCTTGGCATCCATAGTGCAAGTTTGTTTATGACAAATTGTACATTAACCCCACCAGACAAACAATCATTTTGTTCTGATCGATCTAAAATAAGAGTATGTTTAACTCCACGAAATACTTTATTATAATCCCTGCAAAAGCCAAATATTGTACTTAGTGGCAGCATCATTGTAATTTGACGTGATTCTGCTGCAAGTTTCTTTCTCTTAGCATAACCATCATTGTAACGTACATTTCAAAATCCAATTGTGTCAATAACTAAATCCAACATTTCGATGGCAGTAGCAGCTGTAGCTGGTGGTGCTATACCCAGATTATTACAAGCTCCAGTAAGTGAAACTCTTGTAGCGTCTACATTAGCGCCTGCAGCTGGTGCGGCTATACCTAAAACATCAGCGTTAAAAATAAGAAAATTTCTTACAATTACGAGATCTGCGGCAACATCAACTCCGTGTGCTAAAACACCTTTTGAAATAAATTCATTTGGCGCAGGAATTATTGCTCCAGCTCCAGTATCTTTAAACCACATCATATTAGTTGAAGTTGATCTGGAGTAATCGTCGGAAAATGAAATAATATTTAAGATTGTACTTGCAACTTGTAAATGATTTGAAATATCTTCGACAGTTTGATTGGCCAGCTGATATTTAGCACTTTTAAATAAACACCAACCGTCATTTGTAAGAGCTACTTCTGTTCCAGCTGCAATTGCGGCAGGTGGAACAGCTGCTGTCATAATCTGACCACGAACTTCCAACATTGCTTTATGAGGCAGTAGAAATACGTCCTCGTCTCGATTATTAAATGTTCTTTGGCCAGCCTTATTAGGTTCGTTAGAATTTTCATCAAGATATTCAACATACTCAAATTCTGTTACTGTGTCGTCTGTGTCATAAATTTCTGCTAAATCGAGATAATTTTTTACAGACATTTTTTTATTTATTAGGTTATACAAAATTTTGTTATTAATGATAGCGAAGCTATTGCGGCGCTATTACTTTAGATATTATTTTTTGTATAATTTGTTCTCCTCGTGGCGATAAAAGTTTTTTTTTTCGTTGTTATCATTGCGCGTTGAGTTTCTTTTGTTGGTGCTATTTCTGAAATAGCTTGTTTGATTGTCGTAGGTGCGGCATGCGCTTTAGGTGCTCCTTTTATTTTATCAGCTATTTTTTGCCCCACAGCAGTTCCAGCAGCAGATGCAGCTCCAGTTGCAAAAGCTTTCGTTGCGTCAAGTGCAATTGGTGCAACTTTATGAGCTACTCCAGCAATATTTTTCATAATTTTAGCAAACATATTTCCCAAAAATCCTCCTACTATTTTTCTTCTATAAACTTTTTTCTGTTTCATTATATCTGAGGTTGTATAATTTTGTTGTCAAATCTTTCAGAAAATATGTTTACTATTGCTCGCGCCTATGCAACGCGCCTACGCAACGGGTAGGTGTAAATAATAAGTAACAATTTCATTATTGAAATCTAACTGTCTTCCAGACTGATCTGTCATCTGCATATTTACTTCTGTTATTTGATTTTCAACATTTAGCGGATAATAAATAACTTTACGAGGAATAATTTGCATGAGATAACCAGGTGGAACATCTGGTGAAAAACTGTATATCGTTTGACCTTTGCTGCCTTCAGCTGAATAAGAACCAGATGCAATAGAGCAATTTATCAGTATTGTGTTTACATCAGTTATATTTACCGGATTTTTACCGTCATACGTTACAGGATCAGTATAAGAAAAATGATTTATATGATCAAATCCTATTAGTGGCGCGATACTTGTTGCCGATAAAAAACTAATTGCTAAATTTTTTTAATATCATTCTGCCGCGTAACGTATTATAATTTGGTGTAAGTTCAAAACTATCAGCGATTATACCATTTTTTGTTATTAATTCTTTTACTATTTTATTTAAATCAGTTATGTTGTAGGCTGCTTGTGGAATTTTAATTGATATCCATTTTCTATGTATTGGTGAATTTCGATCAGTACTACTAATTGTAAATTCATCATTTACTCCAGTTTTCACATTAGCTATAGAATTCCAACAAGTGCAAGAAATAAGTCCAATTTCATATTGTTTTTCACGATCTAGTTCTATTAGTGGAGAATACTTAACTGAAAAATTTGCGCTATCATTTTTATGGCTAGAGTCCAGTAATAACGTTGTTGACATTTTTTTTAAAAATGTTAGATAAAAAAAAAACAAACATTTTATTTAATTCTAAAGTTTGTCTGAGCGTGATAAAACACTAATATTATTTTTTTATTTATTAAAATCAGTGAATTTGTTAGAGTTTCTCTGTTTTATTTTCTAACGCGCCTATGCAACGCGCCTACGCAACGCGTAGGTGTAAATAATAAGTAACAATTTCATTATTAAAATCTAACTGTCTTCCAGACTGATCTGTCAACTGCATATTTACTTCTGTTATTTGATTTTCAACATTTAGCGGATAATAAATAATATGACGTGGACTAATTTGCATAAGAGATCCTGGTGGAACTTCTGGTGAAAAACTGTATATTGTTTGACCTTTGCTGCCTTTAGCTGAATAAGAACCAGATGCGATGGAGCAATTTATCAGTATTGTGTTTACCTCAGTTATATTTACTGGCTTTTCACCTTCATACGTTTCGGGATTATCACGATCAAGAGCAGGATATATATAATTATAAAATTCTATCAATGGTGCGATACTTGTTTGCGATACAAGACTAACTGTTATATCTTTTAATTCCATTCTTGCGCGTAACGTATTATAATTTGGTGTCAGCTCAAAATTATCAGCTATACCTTTATTTTTTGTTATAAGTTCTTTTACTACTTTATTTAGATCAGCAATATTATAGGCTCCTTGTGGAATTTTAATTGTTTTCCACGCGACAAATGGTGGAGTACGTATAGGAACACTAAATGAAAATTCATCGTTTACTCCAGTTTTTACGTTAGCCATAGCATTCCAACAAGTGCAGGAAATTAGTCCAATTTCATATTGTTTTTCGCGATCTAGTTCTATTGGCGGAACATATTTTACAGAAAAATTTGCGCTATCTTTATCAGATTGGCTAGAGTCTAGTAATAGTGTTGCTGACATTTATTATTATATTTTTATAAAATTAAGTCGCCGCGATCTGATATCAAATCACCGCGATTAAGTCGCGGTGTAAAGTTTCGTATTCGTCAGATGTTAATAAATTTTCCGATCTCAAATTATCAAGCATGTCAATAATTTCATTGTCAATTTCAGCACCAGCATTTCTAGCTTCTTTTGATGATATCAATAGCATTAATCTGCCAATCATTTCAGTAACTGATGAAAATATTCTAGCTCCAGTTCCAGTTTTTTCTAAATGTTTTTCAGAACGTTTATTATCATAATATTCAAATAATTTTTTAAAGGTATACCCTTCTTTAGCATATTTTTTATTTCTAAATTTTGATGCAGTAGTTTTAAAAACAGTAGCAATAGTATCATTTCTAGCTTTTTCAAAAATTTCTTCAATATTTTCCATTGGAGCTGTACTAATTTCTTTATAGGCTCCTCTACCTTTTTCTATGATATTTTTTAATTTTTCAATGAGATTATTGTATTTATCTTCTTCCCAATTATGTATATTATCAACGTCAGAAATGTCATTTTTTTCCATAAAATTAGAATATTCTTCTGATGTTATTTCTTCTTTTGCTTTGTCTTTATATTCATCACGATTTCTTTTATATTCACGTTCTAAATTTAGTAAATCTTCTTCAGTCATTATAGGAGTTGGTAGTGTATATTCTGATTCTTCTTGTCCTTTATCTAATAATTTTGCTTCACTAATTAAGCTGCTAAGGTGATTATCACTACGGTATTGATTATTTCTTATATTATTAATAGTCTCAATATAAAGATCAGCAATAATTCCATGTCGATATAATTTAATTTCATTATGGTAATTTTTATTTTCTAAAACTACCTTGTCTAAATGTTTATTACTCTCTTCTTTCATTTTTTTAGCACTTCAATTTTTTCGTCAGCTTTAAAATCATCTTTTCTAACATGATATATTCTCACATTTTTAAAGTTATTATATTTATTATTAAAATTTTCATATTCGTTATCTCTTATTTCGCTATTCATATTTTCCAAATCATGGTCAAATCTTCTTTTATCTTCTACATTTTCTCTCTCTCTTCTAAGTTCTTCTTCTTGTTCTAACCTTCTCTCAATCGGTCCAACTACTGCTTCTTCTGCCAATCTTTGTTGAAGTTCCAGTGGATTATTCAACAACCTTATTAGTTCAGTTCGTCTTGCAGCAGGATCAGCGATATTTGCTACAAGTAACTCAGCTAATCTTTTTTTCTCCGCATCAGATCTAGCAATAATTCTTCCAGCAGATGCTTCTTCTTGTTCTTTAACTAGTCCGAGTAAACCTTTTTTTTGTATTTTTTTTAACTTCTTCTTCTGATAATGGTTTAGTTTCAGGTTGTTTTCCAAGTAAAGCTTCAGTAATTGGTTTGAGAGCGGTTGCTGCTGTTTCTGCTGCAACTACTTGGCCACGTCGTGCTTGCTGTACTAGCTGTTTAAATTTTGCCTGAGATTGCGCAAGTTTTTTTAGATCTTCTATATGTTTTCTGTACTTTGCTTGTCTTTCCATTAATTATATACTATTTTGTATAAAAATTACTGTAAATATTTTTCAATACAACATCGAAACATTTTACTCGTATCATTTGTTAATTTATCAAACAAAAAAAGTCATTTATTTGCTGTTGCTTGATGATATAGTTCAATAAATTTATCTTTCGTTACATCACTACATTGCTCGTTCGCGATATTTCTAACATCGACATTATCAAGTCCTGGAAATAATATAAAACAACCAGTATTTCGCCTAATAAATCTATCAACGTTATAAAAACCCTGAGCGAGATAAATAGAATTACATTTCTTATTTCGCGAGAGTGAAAAATACGATCTGATTTTATTCATTTCCTCATTGTTTAGCGGAATATCATCAAAACAACTATTTTGTTTTCGGACGAATCAAGTTGATTAACTGGAATAAGTTCTTCTGGTTGTTTGATAATAAAAAAATCTTCGCCAGCTTCAAGATCATCGCGAAGTTTGTCATTATAATTGTTAAGTAGCTCGTACTTATCTTGCTGCGGGTTAATTGTGTAAATATAAACGCGATCGTAGTTAAAATTATCTCCTAGAAGCAAATTCATAAGTAAGTTTGGTTTTCCCGATCCGGTTCTCCCAACGATAAGATAATGACAATCTGGAAGTTCATTGTTATGTTTATGTTTCACCAAACGTTCTGTATCAAAATTTAATATAGACGATTTTGCCATTACTATTATATAATTTTATGCTATATAATTTTGTAAAACGATAAATAAATAACGAGTTTTTATTCAAAATTTGGAACATTAGTAGGAGATTCAACAGCTGAAAGTACAACAGACGGCAAGGTTGATTTATCAGGCTATCTAAAAACATCCGGCGACACAATGACGGGAAACTTGTTTATGTCAAATCAACGAGTATTAGAGTTAGAAACAGATTATCCACCAATAAATGTTGTTAATACACAAGCCGTTAGTTATGCACAACTTAAATTAGTCGACAATAATAAACTAGATAAATCCGGTGGAACTTTAAGCGGTAACTTAGATATGTCAGGAAAAAAATTTATAAATTTAGAGACCGGGTATCCGCCAGCAAACTTAAATCAAACTCAAGCGGTAAGTTATTTGCAGTTAAAGTATGTTGATGATAACAAACTTGATAAAATAGGTGGGACAGTTACAGGTAATATTATCATGTCGGGAAAAAAAATTACATACCTTGGAGACCCAACTGCAGAATCAGACGCAGCAACAAAAAAATACGTCGACGATCAAGAATCTAAGTATGTGTTAGTCAACAGTGGTATAATGCGCGCATTCCTCAACATGAACAATAACGGTATTAATAATCTTAGAACACCAGAAACAGATTTCGACGCAGCAACAAAGAAATACGTCGACGATAGCGACATTAAGATCGCTAGTAATCAAGTAACGGCAATAAAAACAGTTAATGATGAAATTAACGCGTTTAAAACTGATTTTTCCAATCACATACAAACGTTCCTGAATTTTCGTAGAAATATAAACAGATCTATCAATGAAATTTTTGGAACTCCACCAATCGTTGATATTAAACTTGCTGACATTAACACAAAACTAAACGACATTATTAATGGAATACCTAATATCATTGAAAAAACAAATCTAGTGACAGAGTTACTTACTAAAATTCTTTACAAGCAGATCATCAATGTGATATACACAGTAGCATCAGGATCAGCAATATGGACACAGCAAAATAACACTACCAAACATACCGCGGAAGTCACTGGTATATATAGGTTGTCCATATGTAGTATATTTACCACATATCTGTGGCGTCATTCAAGCGATCTTTTTTCTGGAACCGTATCAGTAATGTTAAATAAAGATACTGAAGAAACGTTTATGCTGGTAGCTGATAAAAATATAACTGAAGTGTCTTACTGGTGGTGTCTGGAATTTGTCGCTGAAACACCTCGATTAAGTTAATTATAATAAATCAAACCCAGAGACTGGCACTATTGTATAAAATATGTAAACAAATATTATATAATGAAAAAAAATATAGTTGATTTTAATCATATTTCAGAAAACATTCCAAAACAAGATGTGGACGCCTTAATGCAATATTATAAATATTATCATAAAAAAACTTTGGTGTATAAAAAAATGTTACAAATACTATACCAAAATACTTCGAGTGATATCATATTTACCGTTGTTAATGACTAGCTCTGGTATAATTTCAAGTGGCGCATCATTAAATCCGTTTTTGTTAATAATATTTGGTGTCGGTGTTTCTCTTGCAACAGCTTGTAAAAAATTGAACCTCGACTCGCGACTAAAAAAAATGCTTGTAAAACAGCAAGTATCACCTATAAAAAATTACTTGATCAGATTCGATCTTACTTGCGGGGTATAAAATATGATATGGACGATTTAATACGTGAGTTTTGTATTATTGACAGTATGTTAACAGATATTCTGCCAATGAGAGTTAGCAGGTATGAAAAAGGTTATAATAAAATATGGGTTACAACAGTAGATGTTTAATTTTGTATAGCTTTAGAAATATCGTTATCAAATAAAATATCAACCATATTATCAATAAATGTCATCACATCATCTGCCCAACCCGCTATTCTCACATCATTTTCAGCCGCGAATAACCAAACTGATCCATATTTTGGCGATATATGATATCCAACTTTTTTAATACAATCGCTTATTATTTTAGATTTTATACCAGTATAACCTGAGGCTGATTTGATGGAATTAAATCTCTTACAAAATCTGTTTGTCAGATCAAATCCAACATATCGTACTGATGGTTTATAATAAGACATTATATATATATATATATATATATATATATATATATATATATATATATATATATATATATATATATATATATATATTTCATTTGTTTAATATGAAATTTTGTCTAAAACTATAAAAATAATTTCTAGAGTGTAATAGTAGTATAACTAATTGAGTGTTTCTATCTCAGAGACCCCCTACCCCGACAAAACATATTTTTGTCAGAAATATGAAAGTCGTCATTTTAAGCTAAAAAAGGTTGCTGACAAAAATGCTAACGTATAACGTTTTGGGGGGGTTGGGCGTCTCTGAAATAGAAACCTCAAAGTACTTTTACTACTAATGAAAACACTTATAAATAAACTAATGTTTCAATATAGTAAACATTGTCTATGCTTTATTGACTTTAGTAAAGCATTTGGCGCTATTTATATAGCTAGGCGTCAATGTAGTCTTTTCAGCAGTGGTAATAATAGTGTGGTTTGGAACATAATTCCTAATATTTATGATAATATAACAAACACTGGAATCTCGAACATTATTTTCTTTAATATTGTTGCTTATCACAGTTTTGTGTGTAGTCCCACTCTGTTTAATATTTATTTCAATGATTCACATGACTCTCATGATCAGGAAAACAACTCACCCCTTACCACCTATGTTTGACGCAACCCTTATAGCCCACCTTTTATTTACCGATGATCTTTCCTTATTCATTTTTCTCTTGCAGGGGAGGGAGGGGGCAATGGGCTGACAGGTGTCTTAAATGTGTCTACAGAGGAATATTACAAATCAGCATAGATTTTGCAGTGGAAGGAAACTAAATGTAAACTCCCTTAAAACTAAAAACAAACAATTCCCAATGTAGACCAAACAGTTTAGTTTCTCCGACGATACGCAGACACTGGAGAGTATTTACTCACATACATACATGAGCATAACTTTTGATAATAATGGAAACATTAAATTGGCAATATTTAAGTAGTACAATAAGGCACGCACGTCCTAAAATATAAAAGTGTATCAGTATTTCAAATGATATGCCTACTGTAACCTTTTCAATCACTGGACAAAGATTATAGCAAGGCCTGAGTCAAAATAGTTAAATCAGTTCTTGACCAACCCAAACATTGTAGTAATATCAGTGCATTAGTAGAGCAAGACCTGCACCATTTTTAGGGCACGGTGTTTGTATGTCCGTCCTTAAGCTTTATCAGAGGCTTTATAGGAAAAATAGCTCATGATTGGTATACAAAGCATTTAACAAAGACTTGAACTTCTCTAAGACCAGTATTCAATCTCAGAATGCATCTGTTCGGCATACAATCACTCAGTATATTGAGGTCTAATCTTAAACTTAATAGACTTATTTAAAAACGAACCCAATGTTGGAATGTTTGTACAGGGGAAACCAGCTTTTAAATTCTGCACATTAGAAATTTAATAACTTGCGCCTCTTTGCAAATATTAGACGTGGTACAAGTATTGCTTTCTGTCTTTCCAACATTAGAAATCCAAAAGTATAAAAGAGCTTTACCTGCCTTCGTCTATGTACACATTCTCTTATGCTAGAATGTAGCAGATACAAATCTAAGTATTCAAGAACTTGTCTTGTTTCTACCAGTAAGGATGAGGCTGAAACCCACTTCCTATCAATATGTTAGGCGTATGAAAATGTAAGAGAGGCACTGATCATGGAAACCACTCCCCACATACCATCTGTTATCTTTGTCAATATCTCTAAACAACAGAAAACAATGATTGATCCTTCTGCAGTAGTCGTGGTGCCAAACGTTTAAATGTATAGGCTGCTATATGCTTCCGTGTAAACCTGGCATGATTGTCATTTGTAAATAATAATAATAATAATAATAATAATAATAATTAATAATAATAATAATAATAATAATAATAATAATAAACATCCTGCCAAAACATCTGTATACAGTCGCGAGACTTCTGGACTCTAAACTGTAAATATGTAATGCATACAGGTAATCCTTACTTTATAAACTTTTACGCTGCACACAATCTTGTAAACTATGTTCTGTACAAAAAACATTTTAGTTTGCGATTGCGGTAGGTTTTAATATTAAATCCCATCCACTCAACTACATGTGACGCAGATGATTAGAGTTAAATGGGTTATTGAACATGAAACGTATTTCTAGACAACGGGGAAGTCAGTGACAGTCATGTTTAGCTGTTTTAAATAGTTAGTCTGTAAAAAACGAAATGATGAAAAAATGGATTTATTTATCGAAGAAAACTCAAGCAATCATTACAATTAATAACCTCGAAAGAAATGTCAATGGTTTGCAAAGAAATGAATCTTTTCTTGCATTTTGAGTCACTTCGTTGTAACTCTTCAGAATTAAAATACCATGGATAATTTTCTATTTTAATGCCAAAAATCGTGCTTGTTTTTAAAAAAAGTGAAACACATAACCAGTAATATTTATTATATTGTGTGCTAAATGTGTGGCTGTTAAACCATAATGAAAACAGGAAATTGTTTAAATCCTTCATGCGACTATTTATTTTAATATAAGTAAAGCAAGTTACTTTGGTTTGATTACTTGAAATTAATCTAGTGTTTGCTCAGTTGCCCTAGAGTAACTAGTGCTTCATTTTGAAATAAACTGGAATTAGCCTCATTCTTCACGCTTCATTTGATATTTAATTTGTTAGCAATCATTGTGTATTATCGCTCTATATTTATCTCCTTAGTAATATAAATCAATTTCCTAATTGAATCTTTCTTTCTTTTCTCTCCATCTTCTTAGATCAAATTGACCGTTCCGGTGGCCTAAGTGGTTCGAGCGACCGCTTTGGATGTGGGAGATCACGGTTTCGAACCCCGGCCGAGTCATACCAAAGACTTACAAAAATGGTACTAATAGCTGCCTTACTAGGCGCTCAGCATTAAGAGTTAGTGTTTGGACTGGTCGGCCTGGTGTCAGGATAATGTGATTGGGTGGAACATGATGCTACATGTCTGCGGCATGATGTCCCAGTGCTAGATATCACTACAAACTGCCACACGGAAGACGTCTGAGCGATATGACTAGAAAACTATTACGTTAAAAATCCAAATCACACACACACACGCACTGATAAAATGATGCAGTCATCATCCTATAATACATATATTTATTTAATAAGAAAAAAAAAACAAAAAAAAAAACCACAGTACAAATTTACGCCTTGACTTATGCAGTAGGTATTCGATTTGGACATCGGAACAACATTCATCTGGCAACAAGCATTAGCACCTTTCCCCCTCGTGAGCAACCCCTCATTGAACATGCTCCCTTGCCTGTTTTTACTTTTCTGTGGATAACATTATTATACACGTCACATTTCGGGTTTGATGGAACAGAAAATTTAATATTGTTTCATTTAAAAGTGATATGTTCTTGTGTCTCTGTTTAGAAATATGTACTTTTTCATCTGAGAGAAGAGAGAAAAAGAGAGAAGGAAAAATGTGTAAATATCTCTGGGATAGAAGCACAACACGATGAAGATGATATCCCTCTTTTGACCGCATCTGAGAATGAGGACCTTGCGCAAGCCACTGAGGTATATATATATATATATATATATATATATATATATATATATATATATATATATAGTATGTACGCTGTATCAATGATATATCACGAGATGCATAAATTTTTCATTAAAAGGAAACGAAGCTTGCTGAGTTTCCTTTAAAAGAAAAATTTATACAACGAGTGGTATATCATTGATACAGCGTACATACTGTACATATATTTTATTTATATCACATACAAATACATATATTTGCCCTTTGAACGGAGTTCAGATTTATTACAGGCAGCCGTGTATTGACCTAGTGAATGAACTCTTCACATCCCCGAGTGCGTCCGCTACAAAATGTAGTTCTCTGCCGTAGTGGCTATTTACAATCATCTCTGCATATTGATAAGTTGATTGTTTTCTTTTCTTGGTTTCTATTTTTCTCCACATTGATTAAATCAATATAATACACACTTATGATTTAAACATGAAAGATGGTTTTAATAATAAAAGTAGAGCAGTAGCAACATTTGGATAGCTACACCATTCAAATGAACGCAAAGCCATTCACCTTCAGGCGCATGGAAATTAATGTGGAATAGAAACTAAGCCAACTGACGAACCAACAAGAGGTAATTAAAATATTTTAATATATTTACAGTTAATCTAAGTCATTATTCTGCTTTAACAACAGTACAACCGACCCACAAACTCTCTCTCTCTCTCTCTCTCTCTCTCTCTCTCTCTCTCTCTCTCTCTCTCGTCAGTTTGACTTTAAAACTCTGTCTCTGTCTGTCTGTCTGTCTGTCTGTCTCTCATCCTTTGGTCGGTTTGACTTAACTTTTACCATCATTCATAAGTCCAGAGATATTGTCGGAAAATCCTCTACGTTCGCCATTTCATAGATTTTAGCCCGTATCCTGCTACGATGGTCAAGAGAGGTCAAGAGAGAGAGAGAGAGAGACCTTTGGACATTTTCATATTTAAATAATAATAATCGATTTTTTAGAACATTATGGTATGTTTAAGAAAAAACAAAAAAACATAACATTAAATATATCACAGTATGTGTACCACGTAACCGAGGAATTTACTGGTTTGCAACATTGTATCATTGATAAACACTGTAGATAAATCCCAAGGAAAGTGCACACGTATCGTTACGACGAACCATATTCTTGTAGGTTACTTGGTGTAATTTCTATTTCAAGGTTTTAATCCAGCCCAAATTCCTTTTTCTCTCTCATTCCACATTTCTGCGCAGTTTGTCCGTTATGCTTGAGAGGGGAGGGGAGAACAGAAAGCAGAAAGGATTGTGATGAAAATGTGTACCATATTAAATTAATTTAGAAAACGGGGATTATTAATACTTTTCATCATTATTTTTCATACGTCACTAGTGACTAATTTGTGGAAATTGATCATTGATCTAGAATCAACTGCAGACGCTCGCGAGAATGTTTATATATGCGTATTATTGCGCCATGGGCGGATCACAATTTGATATACCAATAGTATTGGTATATCAAATTGCTTTATACCAACACTTTAAATGCATGTTATTTTTTAATGTATGTGGTATATATATATATATATATATATATATATATATATATATATATATATATATATATATATTGTTACGAGTCTATGCTCTTAAAATAAGTAACCGAAAGAATGAAAGACAACAAGCTTTCTAAAATTTAACAAGTAATTTATTTCCCTAAAATACAATGAGAAATGAGAAAAAAATGAGAATAAAGTACTTACGGTAGTGTGAATTAAACCCCGCAAAAATCCAAGATTTACAGACACAAGTCCTAGTAATCGAAAGTCCTGAATAAAACTCAATACCGAAAAAATCCAAAGATGAAGTCGATGGTGTGTCTGTGGTAGCTACTAAAGTGTTGATGTGTCGACAGTCTTTTGTTGAATCACATAAATATAATATTAGGTTTCAATATACTATAAAATTCAAGTGAATGTCACGATCCAAGAATTTTATCAGCGCACTTTTGTATTTCCAGAGAAAATAATCACTTGAATTCAATAATTTGAAGAAAATAAAATTCATCCCAACTGGTCACAACATAATATAACTTCAAATTGCTAGATGTTAAAGCACGAATGAACAAGTCTTCACAATTACCAGATTATATAGTTCTCTACTTGATCATAGGTCACAATTAGTATTTTCTAAATGAAAGAAAACATTATGGAAAATAGCCTAATAGAACGACCGCAATGTTTACAAATTCAGAACCATAACCTGTAATATTCACTTGGGATATCAAAACCATAACTTGTAATATTCACTTGGGTAAGTCCAAAACCCAGACCCAAATAAACATATTTACTTCGTCTTTTAATAAAAACCCTGATATTAAGCCCATGCACATAGAGAACAATTTAGCTATGTATTATTCGTTTACATAAAATGAAATATTTAAAAAAAGTTAATCAGGTCCAGCAGAAACTTATTCAGTTTTGGACAATGTCAAGTCTAGCATACAATGTTACATTACAATATATATATATATATATATATATATATATATATATATATATATATATAGAGAGAGAGAGAGAGAGAGAGAGAGAGAGAGAGAGAGAGAGAGAGACTGTTTAAAGAACTGCAGACACTTTCCTGTTGACCTATAATACATTAACTTCATTTCGGCAGAAAGCTTCGAATACATATTTTCAGATCTTTGAGTAAACGGGTATATTATTAGATATGTAACGAAAAATGACACTTGATTAATAAAATTTAAGCCCCCACATTTCTGAAAATGTTATCATGCAGGAAAATGTAATAATAATCTCTCTTTCCCACTGATTTATAAAAAATTGATTTATGTATTATTGATGTTATTAATAGAAGCGCTCAAATTTTAACTCGAGGAGGAATTCTGAAGACTGATAATTTATACGTCAAGCAACGAGTATTTTTATTATTTGTTTTTGTCCTGCTTTCTTCTCTTGTTTCAGAAAACAAATTTCTATGTAATAACTTTATCGTTTGTATTGAGCATATCATGATGAATGTGGCGGTATTATTGCCTTAGGTTTTTGCCTAGCAAACATATGTGTCTGTATTCATATATTAGTTCAGGCTACTTACGTGATATTTACACAAAATATAACACAATTAGTGAACGAAAGAATACATAAAGGAAATGTATAGCTTAGTGCAGCTGGGATAATTCAAAAGGCAAAAAAAATTGTTATTTCGAAATTTCTTTTGTAAAAATACCGATAATTTAAAGTTGAGAAATACGATGACATTAAGTGAGGGAAAGAAAAATTATCCTGTAAATTATTGATTCGAGAGAAATAGAGCGAACTAATCAGGCAAAATTTGTCCAAATTATAACAGCTTTAAAGGAAAATCAGACATCCTTCTCTTTTCAACATGAATAAAGTTCCCAGTGGCAAATGGTTCCGGCAATTTTATAAGAGACATCCTGAACTATCAGAGAAAAACGCTGAGCAACAGGACCGAAGCAGGAATACAATGGCAAATATGAATGTGATGTATCAATACTTTACTCTCCTTCAAGACAAACGAAACAGATTGGGATTACAAAACAAACCAGATCAGATTTTCAATTGTGACGAGACAGGATTCTGTGGAAAATAAAAAAAGTAGGCAGAAAAGTTGTTTGTATCTAAGGACAACACAGTTACCAACAACCTATCACATCATCAGGTCACATCATGGCACATTTATGTATATCTGCCAGTGGAAAAGGTCTTCCTTCTATTTTGATTTTTGAAAGGTGTTCACGCCATATGACATATAAGGAAGGTGTTCCATGCTCCTGGTTATTTGGATAATCTGCTAATGGGTATATGGATGGAGCACTCTTCACTCATTGGATTTAGGATATATCTTTATATCATTCTAGATCTGGAAGACTGGTGTTACTACTTGTCATGGACAATCATGACAGTCAAATAAACGTGGATGTCATCAAGCTTGAACGAGAGAATCAGACTGACTTACTGGGGTTGCTACCAAACACAACCCACATTCTACAACCACTGGATGTTCTTATCATGGGTTCACTGAAAGTAAAATTCACTTCAATTGCAGTTAACTTGGGTTACATTAACAAGAATCAAATATTAAATAAGGCTAAGTTTCCAACAGTGCTGTCTGATGCCCTTGATCAGTTTTGCACTTCGCAGATCAAGGAAGCCTTTAAAAAAACTGAGATTCATCCATTGAATCATGACACTATTGACAAGACACATCTTGTCATAGCCATTTGAAAATGGTGAATTGTCAACCTATTCCATCATGTGTCCCATAAACATCAGCAAAACCATCATCTGATGAAGAAATACTGGCATCAAAATTAGCCTGTCTACCCTGTGGTTGTTTCCTTGGAGTAAATCCTTTGGTAGCAGAAGGCCTTATACCACATCACTAATCTAACATCTTCATGGCAGTGCCAGTTAAACAAAAAGTTAGAAGAGCAAAACTGGTGTTACATTCAAGAGAACTAACACGTGACGATTTTGACAGGACGTTAGAGAAAAAGGCAACATAGGAGAAGAAAATGCAAGAACTAAAAGAAGGACGAATGAAGGAGAAATTAGAGAAAAAAGCACAGAAAACGGCACAGAAAGTGACGAAAGAGGAAAATAAACCAAGAAAATGTTTGCATGGAAAGGAAAAGAAATTTAGCTCTTTTTTGATATATATGGTGAGTGCAAGTCTTCTGATCCACGAGTGGAAGAGTCCAATAATGTTGAAGATGAGGTTAAGGAAATATTCTGAGTTCAGTGTCCACATTGGTACCACCAATCCTGTGCTAGAATATATGCTCACTGAGAGGGTATCATTGGCAAAGATGACACAGAATTAATCTGCAGCCTCTGCCTGAACAGTGAAGAACAGTTTTATTAGTGACGATAAATAAACCAGTAATAACTTTTTTATGCTGCAATAAAATGAAAATTTATGATAATTTGCTTACAGGCGTGTGGCCTTTATATCATTTGCCTAACTTAAATTGAAAATATTACTATAATTCCATTTAGCTCGTTTTATTAATTCTGCATTTACCTTCGTGATTTCCTAATCAAATTTGTTGTCATAATTATTGCCAATGACCCAGCCAGACAATTTCATAAAGCAGGTGTCTATTAAGCAAATAATTCTATTACTTACCTCGTTGTTCACCGTGAAATGATAACATACGAATTCACGGTCTGAATAGCTAAATATACGTCAAATCAAACATCTTCAACTCCTTAAACTTCATTAATCTGATATATTTTAAAATTGCAGAGAAGTAGACGTTATTGCAACCTTTCTATGTCACAGCGTGTCACAAAATTATCCCGTTTTTTAATCGGTGAATAAGTAAAACAACTCCTTTCCCATCATATTTCGTAACACATAAATAAATATTAATTTGAAGTACAAAGCAACACAAATTTGATGCTAATAAAGGTAACTCGGATACAACGGCCTTTGTCTCCATCTCATTAAACCTTAGCACGGCTCAGGGATTAATTTCACAAGCACTCGTCCCTGGGATGAGTTAGTAGCATGAGTTACGCGTCCCTTTGCTGATTATACTCGACACAGTACATGTCTTCACTACACTGCTTACTCTTTCACTAAAGAGCCACATATACCTGATACAAGCTTGATTTTAAGATGGGTCCAAAACCATGAAAATATTGTGTTCTAATACACGGCTCTTTAGAAATTGCAGATGTACACATATCCCTTGATTTCTTAGTGGCATTCGCATTTACAGTGACACCTGTCAGTGACCTAAGGTTCATAATTTTAATTTTACTGAGCTATGACACATCTTTATGAGTTAGATATGGGAGAGGCTAAGAGACAGTTGTTGTTGTAGTTGCTGTAGGTTTCAACGTCATTTTTTAGCACAAGATAGGTTATACATGGCGGCCAGTATCAATGGTGGAGGAAGAACCCGGGAAAACCCCGGAAAGAACCACCGACCCACGAGAAGCTACTGCCAAGCTTTCTCACTTACTCACATTGGCCAAACCCGAAACTCTGACCCACGCAGACAGAGGTCAGGTGGAGTGATCCGTAACGGTGAGCGCTTTAGACCACTCGGCCACTCGGGGTTCCAACTAAGAGACATAAAATGTCAAAAGTTTTTATTTGCTTCTGGTCTAACATTGTTACGCTTGCCACAGATCAGCAGTATTTTCAAGACCTTTGTACTTTAGTAATAAATTTTTAAGCCCAGAGTAATGACACCAACAGATATTTATAAATCAATTTGTGTAATTACATTTTACAAAAAGAAATGTCAGTAACTTGCGTTCAAAAAATAATCAAACTGTCTAAATTTCCATCAACTTTAGTACCCAATGATCCATTTTGTTCAAACCTCCATTGTAGAGAGCAACTCACTGGCGCCGTAGGGAGAATCTTGCTGATTAACCAAAAGAATTGGAGTAAGTCTAGAACATTATTCCATCCAGATTTCGACCAATCGGCTGTTGTTTCAACATTATCTGTTTGATAAATAGATTACAACAGCATGCATTGTGTGAAAACTGGTGAAATCGGCTGAGGCATTTAAAATACTCATTTCTAGTGAACGTTGGAAGCAGTTTTCTTATGAAAAGTCATTACATGCTAATACAAATATCTGCAGACATCTTTCCTTTTGTGCGATAGTGTGTTCATAAGACTTTGAAATACAGTGAACTTGGGCAACTGTAACAATGTATGACCAGCTGAAAATTCACAGAAGTTTTGACACTAATTCTCTCATAACTTTTCACAGTCCAACTCATACAGATGTGTGATAGTTTATTGAAAGAAAATCATTCTCGACACCCAAATGACGCCTAAATACTGAAAAGTTTCATTGTAAATGCAAACAGCGACAAGAAATCGACGGCTGAGTGTGAAACTGAAACAAAACATGTTCATAATAATTTCCTGTTTTAAAATGGGAAAACTGTTTTTAACAGTTGTTTCCAATGCAAAATATTCTATACTGACAATGAGAAGACAAATAGGCCCATGTTATTTATAACTGACGCACGCCAAATGTTAATCCTTATTTTACTAAGATGCTTGATAAGGGTAGAAAATGCAGAGATTTATTCTCAAGCTGCGAATCTGCATCTACTCAGCCCAGGGATGAGTACGTGGTAAAGTTTTACTCGACCCAGCCAATGTTTGCCCTGTCAGAACGTGTGGACGAGTGTTTTCCCTGAACCATGCTTAGGCATGTATAGCATGAGTAACTTATGTTTCGGCATACTTTCGCTGTAGAATGTTAAAGCATGTCAATTGAACTAGTCTGACATGCAGAGGAATAAAACATTGAGTAAAAATGGACCATTTTAACTCAATGTTCTATTGACTGATTGGCTCATGTTAAAATATTAAGATTCATAATTATCGAAAATAATCTTGTATTGCAAGTCGCTACGACGTGACGTTTGCTCTTCAGCATTTAAAATTGAAAGTGTTCCTAACCAATAAGATGCAGAAGCTTGTCTATATTAGTTAATATTCAGATGATATTTACTCTTTTATTACATTGTGATTCATAATTGTAACTCCTGCTCTTCATAATTCAAAGTTCCATGTGTTCATTGGTTTAACAAAATACTATAGTTATTATTGTCCAATAAACACATATCCAATAGTAATTAGATCTTTTACTTCATCATTCATGTCAATGTGGATAAGCAAATTACTTGTAATTTGATTATTTCAAATTAAAATAGCATTTGATCCATTTCTCTAGATTCACATATGCATAATTTTGAATACAGTTTGAATCATTTTCTGTCTCTTGTTTTCTTTCATATTTAATTTGTAATTAACATTGCATACTTTCATCATTTATTACAATAAATGATTCTATTAATTAAACTTTCTTCTCTGTCTCTATATATTTTTATCCAGAGAATAATTCAGGCTATACATGTAGCATTAATTCCATTTGTGCCCGAATTATTTCCTCGAGAGAAAAGTCGATGTTTTATGAGAGATTGTCATGTATTGTTTTAATGTAAAGAACAATGAAAATTTAAGTGTAAAATCAAACCTTCCCATTTCTTCGAACATTTCTTTTGCTGTGTAATCACTTTTATGCAAATGTTCAATTCAAAGTGATATGACTTTGTTCTTGTTCAGACTCGTCATTTGAGACACGACATGAAAGTAGAGATGGAAACTTCCTTTGTGGACACATCCGAGATGCAAGAAAAGCACATTGAAGATGATGTTCCTCTTCTGGACATATCTGAGAACGAGCAGCTAGACCAACCCATTGAGGTATATATATATATATATATATATATATATATATATATATATATATATATATATATATATATATATGTGTGTGTGTGTGTGTGTGTGTGTGTGTGTGTGTGAGAGAGAGAGAGAGAGAGAGAGAGAGAGAGAGAGGCCATGACATTTGAGTCTACGCGGGGTATGTGTATCCAACTAGCAGTTTCTTTCATTTTATGGTACCTTAGCCATGTGTTGCATGTGAGCTGTGTTATGTATATTTAGTTTAATTGTTTGTTAGTTTTGTATTATTTTTATTTCATTTCATGTTACTGTAATGTAACATTGTTTGCTGGACTTGACCTTGTCCAAAATCGAGTTCATTTCTGCTTGACCTGACTGATTTCTTAGATTTTTTTATTTCATTTATGTAAACAACTAATAATAGCTTCATTATTCTCTGAGTGTATGAGCTTATTAACAGAATTATTATTCAGGTAAACAAAGAAGGAGTAAATATGTTGATCAGGTTCATGGTTTTAGAAATTCTTAAGTGAATTTTATCGGCTATTGCGTTATAAATAAACAAGGCTCATTAGATCATTCTAGAAGGTTATTTCCCAATAGGTAATGGTCGTTTTTAGAAAATGCTGATTGTGACCTGAGGTCAAGCAGGGTACTCTATTATCTTGTGACTGTGAGGATTTTACCAGTCGTGCTTTAAGATCTAGCACTTTAAGTTGTATTATGTTGTGACCAATTTGGGCTGAATTTTATTTTCTTTAAATTATTGAATTCAAGTGATTATTTTCTCTGGAAATACAAAAGTGCTCTGATAAAATTCTTGGATAAAGACATTCATTGGAATTTATACTGAATAAATCCTGGAATAATATTTCTGTGATTCAAGAGGAGACTGTATACACATCAGTACTTTGTAAGTCATTTTAGATACGTCATCGCCTTAAATTTTGGATCTCTTCTGGACTTGAACTGAATTTTATTCAGGACTTTTTATTACTAGGACTTGTGTCTTTAATTCTTGGATTTTTTTGGATTTAATTCGCAATACCGTAAGTTCTTTTTTCTCATTTTTTACTTTGTACTCTAGGAAAATAAATTGTTAAATTTTCAAAGCTTGTTGTCTTCACTGTTTTCTGTTACTTATTTTAAGAAAATAGACTCGTAACAGCCGAAAGACTTTAGAAAAGATATGGAATTCAGTTTTATGATATTTCATCACATTATGTTCGTTCATTTAATCTGTCTTGGTTATAAACACACCTGGTTGAAAGTTCTTCCATATCTACTGTTCTCTGGCCACTCTATGTCACCACACGCCTCTCTGCATTTAATTAACTGATTACTGGTAGTAATGCGTTATGTACCGGGTTGAAATAAACCGACTGAAACATAAATGGCACTGCAGTCGATTTCCGGTTCGCCTATAATGTAAAATATTTCATTTCCACACGAAGTTGTGAATTTGTGCTCTCAACCTCTGAAGTATATAGTGACATCATGATATAGATATAAAATGACACTGTAACTATAACACTTGAGTTCATTCCATATCTCTGAAAAAGTTATCATGTACAAAAATGTCGCAATGACCCACCTGTTCCTCTCATTTAATCTGAAACTTACTTCGAAAGCATGCATCTTGTACATTTATTTAGATTAATATATTATCAGAAGAAGGTTTAGATAGTGTAACTTTTTGAGGAATCCTGAAATTTAGCAGCATATCTGTCAACGAGATCGAAATGTCTTAGTCATTCAGAATGTGCCCATTTTAATCACATAATCATTTTACTTGTTACCTCTTTGAAATTGCCTCACAAACTAATTGCATTATTACATCATTGTTTATTTTCTTCAAAATTGATAAAAATACATTTTGAATATTTTCTAGAAATCTTTTGAAATATCATTGTAATTTGTCTGTTATGTGATGCAAGTAATTGCTGAGAAGAGATATGATTTTCATTTAAAATGAGATTATATAGATGTTGGATCACAGTGTTTTCATCGTTTGCAATATTGTTTTGTTTCCATTTCATTGCAGGATGTGCTTGCATATGTGTTAAACATTGTGCCATATATTGATCATACTTCAGTTTTGGTGAAAGTGACAGCGTTTATTAATTAATTAATTAATTTATTTATTTATTTATTTATTTATTTATTTATTTATTTATTTATTTATGTAGTTTCTTCCGCAGTGAAATAGTTATTGTAAAATCGCAACAATTATTGTTAATGGACGAAAATATTTGATATACAAAATAGTTTATATCTTTTGATTCTTCAGTTCAGCTAATAATACCACACACGTCTTGGTGAAGCAAATTTTATTTATTGATCAACATGAACGAAAGTAAAGATTTAAAAATTATAACCTATTGCCGCTTTTATAACTCGTATGAAAAAAGTCTTTGTTGCCAAATGTCTTTTTTTCACAAAATGAATGTATTCGTTAGATAAAGTAAAAATTAGAACTACCATAAGAATAAGTGAAGAAAATAAGTGAGAAAATAAAAATCATCAGATGAATTAATTTAACGTCGGTTGTCTGGTAATATGAAAACACTAGCTCTAAGTAATTTTACCGTCATGAGATAACACAAATGCTTCTTATTTCAGCAGACATGCGCACAGAGAGTACATATTTACAAGAAGCAACACAAATCAGAAACAATACAATGCCATCGGTAACAGCAAATTAATAGACAAAATAACGGTATTATAACATAGAATAAAACGTGATGACATATATTACAAATCACAACTGCATACATTTAAAAATTTTGAGAAATATGAGAGGTTTATTGTTAATAGCATGCTCAAGGGCCATATTTATCGAGAAATCAGGAAATGATACTAGAAGTTACAATTAAAGTTATTACAAAAAAGATAAATAATTACAATAAACATCTTGGAAGCAGGATTAAAATCCGAGAACGCAGTGAAACTGGTAACCTTAAACGTGAATTGCTGATTGGTAAATACATTAGCATATAGCACAAATCCACTGAGGCCATGACCATATCCAAATCAGCCAGCTGCATTCTTTGAAATCGGGGATTGTTCTTGCTGTTCTACGTCATGGATAGCGTCAGATTTAAACGAGAACTTATCGTACCTTGTATTCTTTACCCTTGGCATTGTTGCCAAATTTTCCAATCTAAGACTACAGTTACAGATTTTGAACATGACCAGAGTACTTAAGTAATTTTGTCGTTTTCTTGTGAAGGAACTTGTAATTTAAGTTGGCACATATCTTAATGTAATAGTAGATAGAGTAGTTAATTTTAAAAGCATGCGCAAGGGTAATATTTATTAATTGAGATATCAGGTAATGAGGGCACTGGAAGTTACAATTAAGGTTAATGCAGAAAGGATAAATAATTAAAATAAAAATTAGGATTTAAGCCTGAAAAACTCAATTAAACTGGTAACCTTAAACGTGAATGGCTGTTGATTGCTAAATAAAATGGAATAAGGTACATGTACATTGAGGTCATGACCATGTCCAAATCAGCCAACTGCATTCTTGGGAAATCAGTGATTGTTCTCAGGTCATAGGGCAGGCTGTTCCATGTTATGAGGAGCATCAAATTTAAAAGACAACGTACCGCACCTTGGTATTGTTGCCAAATTTTGTAATCTAAGATTAAAGTTGCAGATTTTGAATGTGACCAGAGTACTTCAGCAATTGTGTTGTTTTCTTATGAAGGAACTTGTTTCCTTAAGTTGTCACATATACTATATAGAAATATATATAGAGTATTAAGATTTCCTTTCTAAGTAGAGAGTCGTATGAACTATTAAAATGATTTAACACGAATTATACTTTATATTGTTTTCCAGTTTGTTAGAATTTATTTGCTACAGAAATGCAAAACAAGGGGGGCAGTAGTTGAAATTTGACCTAATAAAACATTTATAGATTAGTAGCTTAAAATTAGTAGTCATGATGAGTTGAGATGTTGGAAGATGTTTAATTGTCTTGATACATTTGGACAGATCTCAGACATGTGGTTGCTGAAATTTAGTTGAGAGTCAATATATATCGCAAAGAGTTTCACACAGTCCTCACTTGGCATTTTATAGCCTTCTATGATGAAATTTGATACATTTTTTGCATGTTGTCAAGAACATTAGCTTGAATATATGGGACTTTGCTTGCCGCAAGCCAGTAAGTAAGTATCTCGCTCTCATTTTGTAGAATAGATAATAATTTGTTTTGATTTGTATGGCTGTAAGATATGATATTATCCAAAGCTTAATACTTTCCAACATGACGAAAGTTAGGTACACACAAATATATCATGAATCATGAACAAAAGTTAAACACGCAATATAATACATATAAATATCCAGTTATATGCAATATTATATATTCCTAAAATGTACTCATTAGGCCCTATAGAGGACAGTATTTCTTTTTAGTTTGACCATTTTTATAAAGTTAAACAAACGAAATTATTTATAAATTGCTTAACTGAGGTGAAAATAAAGTTTACTCGTTTGCTCTTGAGTTGTAACAAGTGTTTCATGTTTAATGCAGCTTGAATCATCCTCACTCACTGCTTTTTATTCCATATTTAATATTTTAACCAACATTGCGTGCTTTCACGTTTCTCCCTAGTAATAAATTATTTTGTTAATTAAATCTTTTTTCTTTTTTGTCTCCATCATTCTTGGTCAGAGGAAGCATTCATGATAGCGTAATACGTTTATTGATTTTTTTTGTGTTCATTGACGTAACCCTTTCCGCATACGGCAGGCATTCAGTGCGGGTCCGAAGCTTACAGAGTACCCAGACCATGTTATTAGCACCTGGGCCTTTGAAGAAATCTATTTTGCCTACTACCCTGCGTCTATAACTTTTGTTACGAAAAGTTGTATACATTTCAATGAACAGTTTCTCAAACGGCCACAGTCAACTACTTTATAAGAAAAGATAATTATGCATTTATTTTACAATTATTGGTTTTTGCTATCTTTGGAAGGGAGCTCTAGATTGTTTGGTAGTTGGTTCATTTGTCGATATCAGCTTAGATTCAAGAATCATAATGATTCATATTTCGACCCATACGTCCACAGGTTTCGTCATATTCTTACCACTGCATTTTAATTTTTCTGTGTGATTTAAAGTACTGATTTAACTACTGTTTAATATGTGTGTGCCATTTCTTGTCTTTGCTGGACTTAAATCTACACAGTGATAAAAGACTTGAAGTAGCTAGTAATACAAAAATTACATGTTTTATTGTGTCAACTTCTCTAATAAGCAAAGACTAGCACCAGTATACAGAGATCGTGCAAAATAGTTGTACAATATAAAGCACAGGTGAAAAGAAAGACTAATTATCTAAAGATCCAAACGTGCATTAATATCCCTCTGTTATAATTATGACCAAACATATATATATTGAGAGAGGGTGATACATAGAAGACATGGAATAGAATTTAGTGGTATATACTTCTGTGATCTACGTGCTTAACATATATATATTCTTATAAAAAGTGACATGAAATAATTATTGAAAGGCGCACTAAACAAGTCTAAATCAATATGCATTTATAAACTAGATATAAACAAGTCGATTCTAGCAACCTTTTTCTGTGAAGGGGTGCTGTATTATGGTATGAGGTATCGGCAATAACTTAAATAAGGCGTTTTACTGCAGGAAATAAAAGTTGGATAAATATGTTTTACCTATATCAAGGTTCCATATAATACGCACACATTTGCGGTTAGTTTATGCTTTTATTGACTTCGTGTGGCAGAAAAAACAAAGAAAAGGGTTTTGTGCATACAATATAAATTAATATACAGTATACTAGTATGTGACAGTTCATCTATGCTATACAATATAATATTAGATTTTAAGACCAGTACACTTATCTCGTTTAAACATTTTGCTTAACCTGCAGAATTTTCAAGCAATTAAAGCTCTTTGCAAACCAAAGCTCCACAGTACATATCTTTGAGTCGTCTTAGTCAATTACGCCTACTGGTAATCTGTCACCGAGATGATATGTCACTTGCAGCTCATCTTCTGCATTAAATAGCCTAACATGTGAAAGCTATTAGTCACCAAAAATCGTACAATAAGTTTCCTAAACTTGACATAGAAGGACATGTGACAGAAATATGGATAAAAAGTCTCAGTTAACATTTACGTATGTCGAACTCTCTTTGAAGGACAGCAGCCTGTAGTCTAGCTGTACAAGTACATACCTTACTTTCTCGTCTTATTGTAGCATTGTTGATGGGCACGTTCCTTATTGGATTCCGATTCAGCAAGAAATGAGACATGTAGGAATTAAATCCCCTTCATGTATACAATATTTATAAATTACCTATCACTAATGTTAGCGAATAGTTGATTGGAACATAGACTGCATTCATATCTGTTGGAAATCAAACTAGAACTGATATTTCACTTCTTGCTTTCTTGTAATAATTGTTTGAAAATCCCATATGAACAAAGGCCATTTCAGCGTAGTGCCAAGAAGTCATAGGTTTTAACCTTCAATCCAAAAGAGAGGAATTATATCAAAATCAAATAGTACCTGGGGTACACATGTTTGCCAGTTACTGATTCTTCAAAACACCTGGACATCGGAGTAACTCAAAGCTCACGTCAAATGACGCAGTAGTAGAAGCATGCAAGAAAGGGAAAATTCATTGAACAATTTCTTAGTTATTGGCATTAAATAGAATGATTTAAGCCCTTCTGTTGGGCACATATTTGATGACAAGGGTAGTGTATTGCTCAGTACTTTATGGTAATGAATTTGGGTCAATTGTTTCATAAAGTGACCTTTATTCACTGGATAAAATTTTAAAGAATTTTGCCGAACATATACAAAACTCTCCAGTACATAAAAAATTAGAGATTATACTTAGAATCTTAGGCAACACATTTTCTCAAAGTGAAGGTGATATGAGAAGTTTAATTTTTTCCCATAATTATGTATGATGTGTAATAATCTATATACAAAACTAGTGTTGAACGAGTAATTTCTCAGGTCATTTTGAGTGAACGCAAACAAAGCTACGTGTTACGTTATAAATACATCCTTCAGTATCTTGCTAATTGCTTACAGCATGCTGACATTCCGGATAAACAAAGCTAGAAAAACCTGTAAGGTCGAAAATTGTCTGTACTTACTGTTTATCATGGATTGTTGATGTTGAATATCGAACTACTTTTACTTCCTTTAGACGATAAGGATAAAATGTTACAGTCTTGTTTTTATTTCTTCTTTAAATTAGACCTGTAAGGTTGCCAAGAAAGATCTCTTCCTCAGCTTTTAAGATTTTAATGGAAATGGTATCCCCCTACCATCATCCCAAGCAGTTTTTATCAATTCATGCTTTCTTATTATTGTATACAATATATCATGGGTAATTAGCTAAAATTAAAACAGTTTATGTATATGTGTGTGTGTGTGTTACTATTGCCCTTAAGCCTTTATACTGATGATTTAAAGAGTTAAAAGAAACATCATTGTCCATGTTTCAAGTTACATTTACATAAACATTATTGAAGAATTTTCATGTTTATTTTGAAATGTTTACAGTATTTGTACCTTCAACAAGAATCGTATTATCTTCACTTGACGAACATTTATTAGAAAAATAGATCTTGATAGTTGATCAGATCTCTCTGCTTTGTATAGTTTTTGTAGGTCATAAATTATCTGTACCCGTGTATTTTGCAGACATCATATGCTTCACATATATAGCTTTCCTTAGTTCTGTGTGTGTGTGTGTGTGTGTGTG
>JAECUM010002598.1:0-99407 GCA_016617855.1 Megalonaias nervosa
CTCCACGCATAAACCATTTTTAGTAAGACATTTTTTATTTAAAAAATGTGCATTTCAATGTTTGCATCACTTAAATGTTGATTTCTATTTAAAGGTTTAATATGTGATACCTGCAAGTGGAAACCGCTATTTCTTTCACGTTATAGTCCACATCAACGACAAAATCGAAAGCATTATCTTTCTGTAAAGTAAGCCTCTGATATGTTGTGTACTGTTCCATTTTTTTATTTGAAGTGCTGCTTCTGCCATAAGGAAGTAAATATCAGAAGAACTGTTGCTACTATAGCACTGCTGTGGAGTACAGTAAAATGGTACACAAATGCACAAATATTGCACAAAACTAGAAGATTGACGCACGCAAGCAAAATTTTCGTATCACGTAATAACCACAAGTTTTGACTGAGCCAAGTACAGAATTGATTTTTATTAATAATGAGTGAACTAAATGAGGCATCCCACTGTGCAAAACATTTCCTGCTTGATGAAGTCTTTCAATGATGGTTTGAACAAACCTGCTGTGTAAGTAGTTTGTGAAGAAGACTTGCTGGACAAAATGAATATTAAATACTCGTTAAATTCGATAAAAACGGATCAAACAACAAACTTAATTTTTTTTAAAAAATGCAGTTACTTCAGGTAGTATCATAACAACATAGTACATGACCAAAACTGTGAAATAATCGAATTTTTATTTGAATTAAACGTATTTTACTGCCATAAAGGGATACAAAGGGGTCGGGCTGCAAGTTTTCACAGCTTTAAATAAGTCCTTCCCCTACAAGAAAGATACATGATTCTGGCAAGATGGTTGAGAGAGAGAGAGAGAGAGAGAGAGAGAGAGAGAGAGAGAGAGAGAGAGAGAGAGAGAGAGAGAGAGAGAGAGAGAGAGAGAGAGAGTTAATACATTAATCAATTAATGACAGATTAATGATCGTGGCTGAAGCTGTTGTCCATTAGTACATACACCAAAATGTTTTCTGTTGCTAAGAATTAAGTAAAGCGTGTCTTTGCTGATTAATATTAAATTTAGCTGTAATTAATCGAGTAGAGGTATCAGATTGCGAATACTCCGTGATTATGTAAAACGTCTCGTCTCTTTAATATATGTTTGGAACAAATCAATTATTAATATTAAATTATTAATAACGTTCGCTGTAAAGTCGGATGATCCGGATAATAAATTATTCGTAGTCGCTGATACATGTAGATGATTTAGATTCTGAATCAATTTTCTACGCTGTACAACATAGTGTTTGCAAATAGCTATTAATGGTATGCATTTTCCACATTCGTCACCACAAGCACACAGTGGATTATCTCTCAAATAAGTAAAAATGGATTATCTCTCAAATAACTAGAATATAAATCATTCTTTAAATGACTACAATTATTTCTAATTCTAGTATTCAGAATGGATAATTTCCTGTTTCCAACCACCCACCCACCCCTAAAATGGGTAGGCACTTGTGTCATCTTTGTCTCTATTTTACATCTGAAGATAGAATAGTTACTTTAACTTTTTACTGAACCTGGAAGTGAGTCCCAATGATAACCAGAAGAGTGTAAGAATGAGTTTCTGATTATTTCGAGTCTGGCATTAATGCGATTAAAATTATTCTTACTTCTAAGGTTACACCTGTTTGTCTCACCAACCAGTGGTGATAATAGGTCAGCAAGACAAGAAGGAGAGACTCCGTATACAATTTTATGAAAGTAACATAGTTTATGGAACTTTCTTTTATCTCCCAAGTTATACCAACCAGTTTCTTTATAAATCTTATAACAGGAGACACTTCTAAGCCCAGTTATAATTATCCATGTTTTCTAATTTTAGTTTTTCTCATTTGAGAGAGTTTCCGGCCGAACAACCATCCCATACAACATCAGCGTATTATAATAAGGGGCGGATGTATGTAATATATATTGTTTCTTACGTCTTTCAGCTAAAGGTATATTTAAGTGTTTTAGGGCAGTTATAATTTTTGAAGACGATATAAATATATTATCAGTACGTTTGGTTTATTTCCTAGACTACTGAAAGTTACCGCCAGATGTTTATGGAACTCAAAAAAAGAGATGAATTAATTTTTGAATTTTAGTACAGGGAAAACCGGTTTTGTATTACGCAAGAATAACGTTGCTTCAGTTTTGGTTGGATCAAAATCAACTAGCCACTGCCTTGCCAACGGTTTGTAAGTCAGTGTTCAGAATGTTTTCTATGTATCATTAGATGAATACGCCAGTAAGCTATCATTAGCAAAGAGTGTCGTTGCACTAAAGAGATCATCGCTTATATCGTTAATAAACACAGTAAATAATAACGGACCTAAATCAGAACCCTATAGTACGCCAGCCACAACGTACTTGCTGTTTGATTCGGCACTATTCACAAAAATTGTTTGAAGTCTGTTTGATACGTAGTCAGATAACCAGTCAGTAAGAGAACTATTAATGCCATTTCGCTTTAATTTATGTATTAGACCTTCATACCAAACTCGATCAAATGTTTTCGTTCAAGTATCTAACAATACTTGGTAAATGATGTTTATAATGCCCTTTCTCTCAAGGCATTCTGCTTTTGCAGACACTGACTGATATATTACAGAACAAAATGACCTAGTCTTTCAAAAACAAATTACAATGTTTCAGGTTTGAAATAGTTGTTGATGGATTTTTTTAGTTTGTTTGCATGCTTTAATCTCTACAGCTTTTCTTTCTTGTTTCATAAGTGCACTCTGTATTGGTTTTGATAATGATGCCAATTTGTAAATTGACATAACCGATACCAGTAGGTAACAGAGAGTTTGATATAGACAGCATTCAAAATAAAACAAGTATGCTTAATGATGCAAGTATTGCGCCACTAAATATTTTTCCTCCGGAGATCTAGTCGGGGAGGGATAAAAAAAGAAATAGAGTACTAATACATGTTTAGAGATGCAACCATCGGCAAGTAAATGATTTTTTTTCCATTATTAATTTCACAAACTACAAGCTATGTAACATATTTGCTTTGTTACTTATATCCTGTATTTCATTTTCTACTGAGAAAATATCATATGAATTCTTGGTACCAAGCTATGTTATTATGTACAGACCAGGCGGTTCCCCTTTTAACAGCACTTGGTTTTTAAAAAAATGCCGCGGAATACCAGTTATTCAAGGCCGAGAAATATTTCTCTAATTCCAATGAAAAAAAAAATGCGCATGTGGTTTTTATGCCAATCCAATGCAGAATTATCTTAATTTTTTAAATATATTAGCATGAAGTTCTATGAGAAACAAATTGTTTCTAATCCCAAAATAGCAACATTTCTGCGGCATAACTGATTTTGACATAGAGAGATGATAACTTTATCCCTGTTTTTGCGAAACAATATCTTACCTCTAAATTTGAAATCTTTTGTTTAAAATCAATGTTAGCAGTATGTATCTTTCGTTATCAGTAATGGCATCAACATTAAATTTTTTGTGTATCATAATGTTCCTATTTCGTGTTTTTAAAATACTCTTAAGTAGGGGTGGTGGAGTGGTCAAATTTTTGGTAAATTGGTGGGTTGCACATTTATCTGGATCATTCCGGTTTTAACCTGTTGAGGTTGAGAAAGGACAGTCTAGGTCATTATTATTGTTATCCACTGAATAAATTTTTCTCATGAAATCTTTTATGCAAAGATAAGCTACGGGTCCGGTTTTTAACATTTTTTAAATTTCGCATTAGTCCAGAAAATACAATTCTCTTACTACTTGTGTAATATTTAAAAAACTTGATTAAGGCACTTTTAACAATATTGCTTCATCTCAACTTAATTTTTTGCTGCTTGGCTATAAAACAATGCACCATAAAATCCAATTTTAACATTGCCGCTATAGACGTTTCATTCAACTGAATAAAGACATTTGAAATTATGGAATTGTTTAATATGGACAATTTCTGTGGCATTTGAAACATTGTCCGTTCCATGTGGGACTGTTCTAGCACCTGTTGCATGTTTTTATAATGGCCTTTACAGTAATTGACCTTTATACAAAGTAAGATGCTATTTCCTATACATTTGAAGTTGTGTCAGTAATTTAATCATAGGAATAGAAATTATTAAATTTTTTTATATACTGGAATCGATGATAAATGAAGTTAATCATTTTATGGAATGTACGATAATTGTAATTAAAATGGTTCGATGTTATATCTGTCCTATACATGTCTTATAAAAATAGGTAAGAGGTGTTTCTTTTGTTTGTTTGTTTGTTTTGTTTTTGTTTGAATTCTTGCCTGTATACCAATAATCTTCACAAGACACGTACCAAAATTATGCAAATTACTAGATAAAAAGGTGAACCTGATTTAAAAATAGCTTAGGACTATACAAACCTCTGCATGTTCTGGAGTAATCGAAAAAGTGCAAGCCATCCAGAGCAGATCTGACATTATTGTTTGAAGATAAAAGCGCAGCATTAACAATGTTTTAATACAGCTTTAACAATGCTTGAATACGAGATAGTTTGAAAAATCATAATTGACACTTCAAACTTAAGAGGTTCATAGCATTAGTGACGCGTTGATTATTTTTAATTAAATGGCTTACGTTATATTATTGTATGTTTAATATCAAGATTAACATCGTAATGTCATATATCATTAAAATATTGAATTAAAAACACTTTTCATCAGCATAGAACCATCTCATTTTGCCTCCAGTAGAGAAATAATACACCCACACTTCAAAATGTCTTTCATAGGCCTTCCACACCCATTATGATTACAATTACAAAATATTCTGCTCCTATTATTTTCAAAACAATATCAGTTTCCTCTCATTATCTTAAATTTATTTATTTTCATGCAGTTATATATTGGGATTAAGATAAGAGTAATGGATACTACTTGGTGCGGGTTTGTATTATCGCAACCTAATCAGAAGCGTTGGGACGATTATTATTATCTGTCTTTTCAGTATTATGATTTTCTATAGAAACCGGTTTTTCAATTGTAATATCCAGTTACAAGAACTATGTCCAAATCTATATTCCCCTTATCTTAATGATTTAATTTCTTTTCACACTTCATAATATTTATCAGCACTGAATTAGTCCATAAATCATATTTCTCAGCCTTTTGTATTTCTAGCAAGTTTGTGTATTTGTATGAAATTTCAACTGAAATCAAACTAAACATTGATCGCATCGGATATTTGCATGTACAATGTTCATGATATACAAATTTCAAAAATAATTAAATGGATTATCATTTTCAAGTATCATGATATTATTAACGGAAAAGTTGCTATCATTATGATCTCCCCACATCCACCCACACAACACAAAAACACCTACTTAACTTTATTCAAATGTATCCAAAAAATGCTTTACTAAAACTATTCCACTTTTAGAGTTCAAAACTGACGATCAGATACTAGTCCACTTTTGGGGTACAAAACTGACAATCATACTACGCCTCTATGGTGAAATTTTCTTTTAGCCAAATATTTGGGCCTATTAATTGGTTCAAATTTGTTCATCGAGTTGATCAATGTTGAAAACGTGGCTAAAAAGGCAAATAAAATCAAGGACAATAACCCTTTCCTCAAAATTGTATTCGTAACCTTAGGGGAAAAAAATGGAAGCGTTACGTATTCAAAACCTTGTGTCATAACTATTCTTGCATGTAAACACTTACATTAAGTCACGTGGGTCATATAAGTTTTAATTTATATAATGTTTCCTCCCGTAACTTCTGATGGCTTAAAATGGTTCGATATTTGAATTCCAGCGAAGTTGTAACATTAGATACCTCCAAATAAGATAACACGGAGATCTTATATTTTAAATTAAGAACAGTCAATAGAGATACCCCCTACTATGCAAGAGTCTTGATTTTTAAGGCCAATCATAAAGATTTCATCGACCTTAACATTGCTATTAGAGGGATTTCCGTATAAACAATACGTGCCATTATCGTAGTTATCAGATTTTGAAAATATTAAGTTATAATCTTATTCTTCTGGTCACCAGTAATTAAGTTATTTGATGACATATGTCAGACTTCCTTAATTGCTAAATCAGGCAGTTTATATTACATTACAAATGAGTTAACGACAATTTGTCAAAAGACTTTGGTGGCGTTCTACAGTTTCGTATTTTGCATGGGTTAGAATTTTAAAGAAAAAGAATTTCCCCGGGTTTCCTCACTGGTTATACTGGTTATTTAAAAAAGACCTTGTATATCTTAGGTATTGTTCAAAGAACCTTTATTTCCTTTTATTTTGGTGTATGATTGATGGATGTATAATAGGTTATGGAGTATACAGCTTGGCCTTACTCCAGATGTGCACCTTTCAAAAAAGTGCTAGCTCCACTTGGTCATTTTCACTTCCTGAACTTCAGAGATAAATTGTAAAAAAAAGAGAAGATAATGTTTTTTACATTTTATATATTTGGTAATTCATTCATTGCACTTTCAGAAGCTGGTATTGTCTAGTCTGGCAAAATTCATTTTCCCTATTTTAATAGCTGCTAGGGATAGTGTACTTTAGACAAATTCAGGCTGATTTTTGGAGCACAAGGGAGCAGTCATTTCAGTTAACAGTGTGCTAAGATCATTTACAATTTCCAAAAGTACCATATCCAAAGAAATGTCAGCCACATTACATCAAAGTAGCATAGAGGTATGCCAACATTCTCTCCACTGTGCATGTTTTAAATGCAAACAACTTCACCTTACATACGTCACTCTCTCAAAAGTAATGTTGATCTTTGTATTTTTCAACACTTCATAAATGCAGGATTTTTTTCTGCTGAGAATCTTCATAATTCATGTTAAGTACGATAAAGTTTGGTACCAAAATTAATGTATTAAAATTCAGTCTTTATATATAAAACCATTTCTTGACAGTCCATTTATTGTAATATATTTTCAAATTATCGTTATTCCATTTTAAAAGATAATGTTTGTGCATATTATAGTGAATCTGCTTGTTTGATCCCCGATATCAAATCACTGTTTATATATATATATATATATATATATATATATATATAAAACATAACTATATATATATATATGGTAATAACATATATATAACCAACTAATATGAACAACAACATATATATATATATATATATATATATATATATATATATATATTGATGACACATACAATCAATCGTCGTTCGGTAGTCAGTAACACATACATGCATGCATATATATCCGTCATTCGTAGAAGAAAAATTATGGCTTTTGAACTGTTAGCTGATAACTGTATGGTTTCTTGCTTAAATAATTAATGGTTTGGTGACATTGTGATACTAACAGACAATTCATTGACTCTAGAGTGACAATTTTTAGAAGTTGATTGTTCTTTCATTTATTCACCTAGTTGTACTACATGGGAAATCCTTCCTTCTCAAAGTGTTGCATAATTTTTCCCTTTATATTTGAAGAACTGTACTTTTAATTGGCACTATATACATAATATTTGTGCTGACGTGCCTTTAAGTAACATACATAATTACATACATATGATTGCAATTTACCAGCTAGATAACCTTAAATTAATTGTGTGAATTATTGTCTCTCGATTAACCTATTAATTTTTTTTTTTAAATCTTAGAATGACCCACGGTATATTCAGGTGATCTTAGATAGAACTATTCAACATAAGTATAGGTTGTATTGTGTAGCATACTTTGTTCGTCTACAGCGCACAATTAACATTGAATTACTACACTAGCACTGAATTAGTACACTAGCACTGAATTACTACACTAGCACTGAATTACTACACTAGCACTGAATTATTACATTAGCACTGGCTTTAAATTGCCCAGTGTGCTTGAGAAATAAAATGTCCAATGATCTGAGTATAAAAAAGTAATTGATAAAGCTTATAATCAACATAAAATCAAAGTAAAAAATTAGGATTGAATGGAATGTTTCAAATTCCTATTTTACATTCCTCCATTATTTCCTCTGTTGTTAGTAATAAAAAATAGAATACAGGATATTGATCGTCGATAATAATCAATTATTCTTAAGCAATCGATGCCAGAATCTTGAGCGAACGAAAGCAAGTGTTTTTTGTGGGGTAGGAGTGGTTGGGGGTGATTAAAGACAATGATACACTGTGATTTATTAACCAAGTATTTTGCAAATATTTCTTGTATTATATGGTTTTCAAGAATTAGTCTTATTGACTGATCATATTGACAAAAATGTGATAAATCTTGCTCCGTCCAGCTCATATACAATGACAGATCTGTCTAACACTAAGACTTGCTTCTCGCCGATAGTCCGCAATATCTAAGCCTCGGAAATTTGATTTATCACTTTCAACTTAATTATTAATTGTATCCGATCGTTTGGTCAATTTTTCAACATAAACATTACATTGAACTCAAACTCTGTCGATTCAACCAATCCTGAGTAATGTTTAGACTATAAAGAAATGACGACACTATACAACTGAAGGAAAGTGTATATATCAATCTTGATTGTAAACACCTGGATGAAAGTGTCCACATCAGTCTGACGATTGTAAACACCTGGATGAAAGTATCCACATCAGTCTGACGATTGTGCACCTGGGGGAAAGTGTCCACATCAATCTAACCAATGTATACAATTGTAGGAATGTGTTCACGTCAATCTGACGATTGTAAACAGCTGACGGAATGTGTCCACGTCAATCTGACGATTGTATACACAGACCACATCAATCTGATGATTTTATACGCCCCGAGAAAAGTGTACATATCACTCTGAGTATAATAGTAATGAAAAAGAAAGTTGTTAAATTTAAAGCAAAATGTCCAATATACCTGTGCGTCATTCAAAGGATTTAAATGGCTTCAAACAGTTTTATATAGATCTACGAACAAATTACTCTCTATAGTCTATAGCGGGACTCCACAAACCTTTAAAAAGTGAAGGTACGTGTCAGAAAAGTTGATTAGGTGGGAAAATTGCCACAAGATGTAAAATGCGTCAAAGAGGCTATAAGGTTTTAAGAGAGAGAGAGAGAAAAAAATACGCGTGCTTCAGGCTTTCAACACCAATGATGGGTATAAATTACATAGTATATACCGTGTGACAGACTGCGATGTATCAGTCTTTCAAATCTTACTCTTGTAAAAGCCACTTTGGTTCCCCAATTTGGGCGTTGAAACAATAATGTATGTATCCGAGGCGGTTTGAATGACGATATTCAAGTACCAACAATAATGATAACGTCCAAACATCTCCTATCTTTGTTGATTTAATTCCTTTTTATGTTAAAGAATGTGTAATCATGTCCAAGCCCGTGTGTAAATCAAAGTACATAATCTTCTGTTCTCTGTCACCACATTTATTTCCGTGAAATTTAATCCAGATCAAAACAAATACGCTGATAGTATCGCGTATATTTATGTAGAAATGTCAAGAAACGAGAGCCTGTATCGACTTACAAGGTATCTATTTCTAGAATCTGGTTCTCGAAGATGAAACTAGTTAAAATAAATATTTACATTACAATACAATACAATACAATAAATAAAAAAATAAAAAATAAATAAATAAATAAATAAATAAATAAATAAATGAAAGCGACTTGAATAAAGCTGTTTTCAAGTATCATCACTGTTTCTCTTCAGCAAAAGTTTCAGTGGCAATTTACTGAAGCCATTCGGCTTATCATGATGTTTTATATTACTATTACTACTACTACTACTACTGTTGCTACTACTATTACTAATCGTAATAATAATAATAATAATAATAATAATAATAATAATAATAAAATTATTATTATTATTGTTATTATTTATTATTGTTATTATTATTATTATTATTATTATTATTATTATTATTATTATTATTATTAGTAATGAATTTTGCAAATGTATATCGTTTTATTCAACAACGTTTTTCTGTCTGAGTTTTGCTTCTTTGTCTGTTTCTCGGAGCGCTCTCAAATAATTGTTTAACGATTTCCGTTAAGATATCTTAAATTCCGGATTACCAGACCACAAATACAATTGGGGTTCCGCAATTACCAAAAAGACATTATATAAGTTTATAACCTTTCCGACCACGAGCATAATTTTAGTTTATGTCCTGAGCAAACTTTTAGATTTTTGTGTGAAAATTGAAGTATTTATTTCATTTATTATACAAATATATCAATCCATGAGATCCATATTCTATAGACTGCTTGCTGATCGGCCTGAATGGTCTTGTCGTCGAGGTTCGATCCAGATCCTCTACATCAGTCAGAAGCAAATACCATCAATAAAAAAATCAGTCAGGCCCACGTCTAAGATTCAAAGTACAATACCGTTTAATGGTACGTACGCATGTGATGCTGAAGACGTGAATTAAAAATGTTAAAAGGTCGTTATGTTTTCTTTTGTACCTGGTACAGAACTAAACAGTAGTTATAGCGAGAGAAATCTAACGAATCAAGCACAGTTTTCTTTGGTTGAAACGCATAAAAATTTCTCCTCAAGATTGCTTTGGAATTTATCAAATTGAAATTTTTCTCTGCAATATTTTATGCAACTTTCTTTTAACTAAATTCATCACGTTACTCTAGATGAGAAATAGAATTTTTTTTTTTGTGCATTTCAGATTAAAGTTTTGTAATTTAAGATCTCGCTATGTGAGTTAACTGCGAAGTGTGTACGAATTTGCGAACTTAATGACTCAACCAGGAAGGTAGATTTTCGCCAATCTATGAAAAAAGAATTAGCATTTATCTATTTTAACCCCAAACTGAAGAGGCTGACTTTCTGGAGATTACAGTACACATTATTTGTCTAATGTCAGTTAGAATTTAGGATCTCTACAGATATCAGTCTAAATGAATAGCTACAAAGTTCTTGATAATAATGAAAACATTTATGAAAGCACTTCAAATATTATGATTTTAACATAAAGTGATACAACAGGAAATTGTTTCAGAAAGCCTCTTCTTGATAGGAGGGATTGTTCTTACTAACTTGCCGGCATTTGTCTGCCGTATTCACAATAAGAAATTTAGTTGTTTTGTTTCTTTTTATTAAATGTATCACATACTTGTCTGCTACGTCTGTTTTCTTCTCAGATTGGATTTATAAAAAAATTGACAAAGTAAACTATCTTCAAATGCATCTAATCTTTTTACTTCGCTCTATTATATTTTCAAACGACTGTTTAGATAGCTGTTTACTTATTTATTATATTTAAATATTCTAAAGAATGACGTGTTCTTCGTTTCTACAACAACTTCCACAATCCTAGTTAGAACGTTTCTGAGGAAAAATCTCGAATGTAATTTAGCCGCAATTTTAATGTTAAGGTTTGTAAAAATTTGTTTCCGAACTAGAATTGTGGTTTTCGATGAAGAAAATAGGGCGGAAAAATGGTACTCTCCTATCTTGAGCTAGCTATGTAAGTGCTGAGTGAAAATGGAAATCAGAGTACCACTTACTACCTAGAACTAATTTCGTCAACCTGTTCTTACCTATAAAGGTGACTCAAAGCTGGGCATGGTATAAAACTTAATTTACTTGAATTTGTATGACGTGCACGCGATATAAATTATAGGCTTCGGAGATTCTTTCTTTTCTCCCCCTAATTAAACATTCTCTAACTCATACAATTCCGATCATTTGAAAAGAACTCTTAATGCAGTGACTAAAAAATAGTTTCCTCTGACCACTTGCCATATTAAGGCCAAGTCTTCAAGAGTAAAGTGTAAGTCTGTCATCTTTAGTGTATAATCTATCAAGCTATATGGCTGGAAGCTTATTACCGACTGCTTGCCTATCTATCTATCTATCTATCTATCTATCTATCTATCTATCTATCTATCTATCTGTCTGTCTGTCTGTCTATCTGTCTGTCTGTCTGACTGTCTGTTTGTCTATCTATCTATCTATCTATCTATCTATCTGTATGTATGTATGTATGTATGTATGTAGGTAGGTAGGTAGGTAGGTAGGTAGCCAGTAGGGTTTAACAGCATGTCAGCACAATACTGGCTATAAGGTGCTATTAAAATTAAAGTTGTAAAAATATAAATATAAAGAACTGGCAACTAAGCTAGAAAGATAAAGTCTTTTAAAGTAAACCAAAACGTTATTGTTGTTGATGTAGGATTTAACGCCATTTTTCAGCACAAGATAGGCTATAATGGCGGCCAGTATAACTGATGGAGGAAGAACCCAGGAAAACCCCGGTAAGAACCACTGACCCAAAAGAAGCTACTGGTAAACCTTATCACGTACCCACGTTAGCCGAGCCTGAGACTCGAACACACGCAGACAGAGGTGAGATGGCAGGGATCCGGAACGGTGAACGCTTTAGACCATTCAGCCACTCGCCCCCCCCCCAACGTTAAGTAATAAACGATAGGAAAAATATTAAAGATGTTAAAATTGTGTAAAAGGTGTATAATATAATAAAGGTAAACAATGTATAATTCTTACAGCTATATTTTCTATTATATTTTAATAAAAACCGCATTCCCTCAAAAATTAAAACTCTCTTTGGTGGTACATCACGTATGTATGTATGTATGTATGTATGTATGTATGTATGTATGTATGTATGTACTACGTACGTACGTACGTACGTATATATGTATGTATGTATGTATGTAGGTAGGTAGGCATGTAGGTAGGTAGATAGGGAGGTAGGTAGGTAGGTATAAAGATTATTGCATTGATCTTTCCTCGTGAACCCTTTTTGCCACATTTCATGCTACATGTCTGCGGCATGATGCCCCAGTGCTAGACATCACTATAAACTGCCACACTGCAGACATCGTAGCGATATGACTGAAAAATTGTTAAAGCTACGTTAAAAATCATAATCACATCTTTGCCACATTTAACTAATAAGATAGCATACGTCAGTAATTAAGAACGGTTGATCTTTCTTATGAAATAAATTGATTATTGGTGACTCTAAATAACAAGAACAGAACATAGAGTACTTCTAAATCAAACAAACAAGTTGATTATATATGAGTATTGCTTCCATCGAATTATGTGTATTGACGTGCCAAATCTCTTGTATGTGTTCATGATCTTGCCGAGCTAGGGGGCTATTTCTGTTGAGCGTAATTTATTTACATTCCTATAACTTTGTCCAGGTGTCATTTAGATATTGTTGAGCTATTATCGTTACGACGTCAATGAAGCACAAGTGTCAGACCAATAAAATTACATACGCACGAGTAAACATTTACAGGGAGACGTATCGATCTCGACAGACTCAGAACTATACAAAACACAAAGAACTTGAAATTCTTACAATAGTGTCAGTTTTGCAACACAACAGGACAAATAGGTGCTCATTCTAACGTATACATTTGAGTTCAGTTTATATAATCTGGTTGAGAACCAAAACGATTTGACACGTAAATATAATATAATTCACACGAAAACATAAATATGAATAAATGAATGTAAATATGACAAGCTTAATATACACGGTCATGATTTAATATACACGTGAAGTCCATAGGGATTTTTTTCTCATATAGGTTTTCCAAAATGTAGTTCTGTTCAAATGTTCAGCTGTTAAAAATGTTTAATAAAATTTGGATACATCATCATCATCATTATCATCATCAGCATCAGCATCATTATTATTAAGTTTCAATGTATTCATGTTGGGGGAAGGTGGCTTTTTTTGAAAATGAAATTCTTGCCAACAATGGAAGAACTAAGAATAACTATTATATTAGCTGAAAAAAACATCTTCATGTAAAAGAATAAGTACTATCTGATTGGAAACAAAATCCTGGAATCCCCTCTCCAAAAATTAAATGGTCGGTCTCTAAAATCAACGTTCGTCATATCAGGTTTAATTTGGCATAACTGTAAATGCTTTTCTGATATTACTGGGAGTCAACAATGAATCATTCTTTGTGAAAAGATACGATATAAATCACGAGTCGCACGGCTTGTTTACGGCTTTTTCGTGAAATAGATCCAGTTAGTGTTGCATTACATTAAAATGTGCAATGCATTAGTTTGATGCGATTGTTGGCCATTCTCTTATTTCTGTCTTTAAATTGTATTCCTCCCTCATGAGATTTATAGTTAAACATATACACAGAAATATGACGAAAATATAAAGTTACACGTAAGTGGTGGTAATAAATTTACATTACAAAAATACACATAAAGAAATAGAGACAACTGATATTTTCCACCATTACTCTGTGAGGATCGGTTTTAGGCCAATTCTCCAATCTCGACAGCCTCCCCCCGTCTCTCTCTCTCTCTCTCTCTCTCTCTCTCTCTCTCTTGGCAGAAAGGTGATCCCTCTGAAGGTAAATGGCTGAACTAAGCAATTCCCTTTGGATTAGTAAGCTGAATTAAAACTTAAGGTGGTTCATCCAAATATATTCATGATTAACAACTGGAATTAGACAATCAAAACAATTTAAACTGCAATGCCTGATTTATTATTAGACTCATCCTAAGTACCCAGGTCAAGTCGTTATCTGGAAATTTGTTTCAAGAGTTTTGTAAGTACGGATACTTGAACTTTTACCCTCAGTTTATTGTACAGTTACTGCATGTTCTTCTGGTATAGACAAATAACCTTAAAGAGAAATAAGCATTAACACATGGTCATATCTCTGTTATTTTACAAATGGTCATCAAAAGCGATGACCTATGAAACGAATACAATCAGCTGTATTGGATAATGTCACGGGACGCACGTCGACGCATGATAAAAGTACAGATAAAGTACATTTTAGGTGTTTAAATCAAGTGAACGCATGGTCTTCTCTTATCATATTTTGCCACAAAAATGTTCCAATACTAGGAATGGTTAGGTGAATTATCTCTATCCACGGAACTTTCATATATATTTTAAGTGTAAATTTTATATTCAGTCTAACTGTACCTTTTACACATTAGGTGCTATATATCTGTGAAAAATCTGGAGAGCCAAGAAATGCTTCAGTTGAAGAACGCGAATAACCGTCTCGTGCATCACGAAATAGTATGAGAAATAACTACTTTCTTTTGTCAGTTTCAGCGGTAATGCTTGTCGTACTATCGATTCGTTTATGGCTAAGAGTTCAAGTGTTGTGTTCCTACTATCGATTCTCCCATGTGCAATTATCTTCCATTTCTGAAAGTACGATTTTTGTAAATCCTTCAACTTTCTTTCTAAGGTAATGGTAAAGTTGCTGGTGGAGATTATTCCATATTTACATCCACAGGTTAGTGTGGGTGTCACTACTGTTTCTTTTCAGTTTAATGGATGTGACTGGATTGGGACCATAACAAATGAGTCCCTTTAGTTGTTAGAGCATAACAGCGGTTTCTTGTTTTATTGGTAACACTTCTTTGTTTTTATCAAGTGATGGTCGGTTACAATTTTCCATGTGATTTGCCGATTTTCTTGTTGTAAAATTGTATCCCCCAGTTTTGAGATGTGCTTGATTTAAAGATTTTGTCTTAACACTAAGGTTACTGTGCAGGATTATTTTTGAAAATTATATTCATTTTTCTATTGACTGGCAAAGCAATTTACGTTGTACAAGCATGGTTTGCAAATGACACGAGACAACTAAGATCATCGCCAAACGTAGAGAAGCTACATTTTAGTGAAAAAAATTTGGAACCAGCGTTGCTCATTACAGGTTTCATAAGCAATTCATCCGTGAATACAAGGCATAAAAATTCCCCCACCCACCTGCCTGACATACTATTTAAATCATCGGAAACAGACTATACATTTTACGCATATTTCAATGTAGCCGTCATTAAGACGGTGTCCAAATAGTTATTTTTAAAATTAGATTTGTTTTCTTTAATTATTACTGTGAACAGAACTTGTTATATATCTTTAGGAAATAATTATATTTTTTATTCCTATCTAATGTGCGAGCCTTATCCAATTCTAGTTTGCAAGATATATTTTATTTTTCAATCCGCTACTTAATGTTTTTTATCCAAGTATTTTTATGCCAAGCATCATATTTTATTTCGTTAAAAGTTTGAGATTGTTTCTTAACGCTTCTATTTTTAAACTTGACACCTTTGTCTGGAACTTTATCTTCAGAGTCCCCAAAACGGACGCCAATACTCAATATAGATAACCACACTTCTTCACAAATAATCTTCACACTGTCAGCTTAATGTTTTCATTTGGATTAGATTTCATGCTAATACGTAAATACGACAACGTATATAATGCTAACACTTAAATTTACACATTGTTGTTGACATTTCCAGACATCTATGAGCATCAAAAGCAATTAACGTTATAAGATAGGCCCATAAATGACTGTGATCCTAAATTTTTGAAAACGTAATTCATGAAAGATAAAAGAATTTTAGACACCGGATTATTGTAATCTGATATAATTCAAGCTAATTTTTTTATTAATAAATCTGCGTTCCGACTCCGTAGCTGAAGCTTGTTAAAAAAAAAAAACCTGCATAAAACCCAAAGAAAACAAACACCAGCCCCAAAATATACATGCTACGTAAGCAAACGTTGAAATACCTAAAGTCTATTGTGAAAAAATTTACAGTGATAAAGTTCATGTTGAGCAGGTCCATTTTCCATGCACATAATTGAAAGCTCAGCTACCTTTAGATTCACTTCCGGTACATACTAGCAACCCTATATTTTCATTACATGTAGTTCTAATTTCCATTCAGCAATCGAACTATGGACATAACACAGAGTACTCTGTTGTTGTTTTGGGGTTTTTTGCGTTTTTTATACGGTTTGACACGTCTAACGATTGGTTAATTTAGGTTCAAATTTAAGCAGCCTATTGAAACACTTGATTAGATGATTTTTGCTGACAGATCAAACGATAACCTAATTGAAGTTCTGCTTCCTTACACTACGACTTATCATGTCCTTTAAAGAACAAATTCAAAGCTGAAACAATTTAAGTCGTTGAGGTAAACATCTAAACGGTGCACGAGAGTACACATTTGACGTGTTTATAGCATGGATTAAAACATCCTCTCATTTAGAAGTATTTGCAATTATTGGTTTTGTTATGTCATCTACGCGTTAAGAATTTCATCATGTCTTGTTGAGACATTTGTGGTATATTTCAACGACAAAAGTATTATGTTTCTATTGTAATTCAATTCTAAACAGATCCAGGCCGTTACGAGTTTTTGATGCATTTCGTCGGTCTTCAAACTATCCTAAAATTGGGTCTGCCTTAGGGAGAGAAGAGCAGTCATATTGTTATAAAGACGGAGCCGACTGATCAGTGCTCAGTAAATCTTTAGTCTGCTTTTTCATACAAGACTTGCTCCAAACATTGCATTAGGAAACACTCCAGGAAGTACTATTTACTTTACTGAAATTTGTATGCAGACTTCCAAATGTACTTTGGCACTCACTCAAAGTTGATAAATTGATATAAAATATACGAACACATGTACTACATTGAAAAATACATAAGTGGCCTTTATGAATATTTGACTCCCACTAAATTTCTAAAACAAACATTATAAAATACGGTCAGTTCGTAGAGCATTTGAGTTTGAAATGTAATCCATAATCACAGATACGGCTGGCAAAGGGAAATAAAATTACAATAATCCTGAGTAAATGGGTGAAATGTCAACGAGAACCTCGTTTGACTAACAAGAAGACAAAAATGTGCCTTCTGTATTAATATGTCATAAGCATTTAATGCTTGTCAAAGCACGAACCGGTATATTTGTCAATTTAAAAACAATCATTTATCAAAATACGCATTTTTCTTTCATAAGTGACAGGTTAAATGCTACCCTGAATTTGTTTATTTTCGAGATTATCAAACTTCATAGTTTAGCGAGAATGTTATTTTCGCAGATACTTAAATTAATGGGGAAGATGTCCTATAGTTTCCACAGAAGAATTGCTTTTTTATTTGGATGGGGATGTCTTTGAATTCTTGATTTGTAGCAACCACAAATCTACTCAAATTTGTACCCAAATATAAATAGCAAATTCACGATATTCAGTATAAATTCTAGTAGATAATAATCGATAATTAATATTATATTCACAACAAGAGGTCTTCGGGAACTTATTCAGTTTAAGTATTTTAGTTTCTGATAAACCATCTTTATGCTACAAGATTGACAAAATCTGTTACATATATTTATTATCCTGATTATTCCAACTTGCTTGAATATGTTGTCTTGCAAAAAGTAGATTTACAGAAGTTTATTTCTATCGTCCTCTACAGATCAACGACATTTAAGTTCACTGTAAGACATAAAAGGGATTTACTTGCGGTGAACGTAAGGCATCCTTTATGAGGTTTTCTTAGCATATCTATTTTATCAAGACACTTAACTTCAAAGAAAACTAAGAGCATAAATGTGATATTCAATCATAAAATATAAAAACAGTTCTCGACAGTGTTATCTAACCCACTGATTTGATGATACGGACCAGTATTGAATCTTTTTGAATGGTCACTCTTCACAAAATATCCATTGACTAGTGTGCGTATCAAACAGTACAAAGTACAGCTCACCCTTACTGTGCACGTTTTGTCTCCAACAATCTGGTTAATTCATTTTGAATTTCCTGTACAAAGATCAACTTAATTCATACTATGTCTGTGTCTGAAACACCCAAAATTTAAAAAAAGATAGATAATGGCCCTACACAAGATAAATATTTACCCTACGCATGATTAGCGAATTGCCACAAACATGATAGCTAGTTGCCACACACAAAATAGGTGATTGCCATACACAAGATAGATAACTTCCCTGACTAACAGACTAATTGCCCCACACGATAGCCAATTGCCCTTCACGAGATTAGCTAATTGCCCCACACATTATAGCTATTTGCCCTACACAAGATAGTTAATTGCCCCACACAATATAGCTAATTGCCCTACACAAGATAATTAATTGACCGTACAGAAAATAGCTAAATTATCCTACACAGGATTAGCTAATTACACTGCACATGATAACTAACTGCCCTTAACAAGATCAGTTAATCGTATTTTCATCTTTCTTACAAAACAATCATGTTTATTTTTATACCAAGTTTTCTTATAGACTGCCATATCACATCTGTTTATTTCTCAAGCGTATTTCTTCAAGCAATTTAATTCTTAAGTTTACGTTTAAATAAATCTAAACTTTGATTTTAGTATATATTATTTGCTGTGTATGTTCAAATCACATTCTTGTTGTTCATAACTTTAATTTGTGATAGATGGGCATTTTAAATTGTGAATGAGAGGTATAACAGAAGCTGAGCCATCTACGTAAGTTAATGGCAGTTTAGCTTCGGAGTCACAAAAAATAATATTAAAGACATTGTTAGAAAAGTACCCGGTGTATAAATGTTCTTCTTCTTTTTCTTCTTCTTCTTCTTCTTCTTCTTCTTCTTCTTCTTCTTTTTGTTATTATTATTATTAGATCTGTGGTTACAAGAAGTGCAGAAAACGCCACATGGGCGAAAGTTACACAAATTCTTCATTAGTAAATTTATTGGTTAGGTATGACTTGATATTTTAAACACTAAGCACACATAAGATCGATACATTTTTAAGACTTTCTTTGTAACAGATGATATTAGCTAACATTTCGATGGCGAATGATTTGCTATGATTTAGCCATTACATATCATCATTCCGGAAAGCTAGGGATTAATATGATATTAGCGATTTTGTATTGATGTTAATATCTATGTCAATGCTTTGTACCCTCACCAAAGACTTTGATCTCACAACAAGCGCGACGACGTGCGAACCCACTTGCGAACATGCAATGGTAATCCGCGTTCGCCTCCGACAGGCGCCCATGCAAATAGAACAGTCATGTGGGTAAATAACTTCAACCCATATCAGTAACCAAACAAACCGCTACTATCACACTACTCAGCATACGCCTCTGAGATTATTGGTCGACGTGACAAGTTCGACTACAAGTAAAAGTACAATGTATAAGTACAATGCACAAGTATTAGCACAGCGCACAAGTACAAGTGTAACACACAAGAATATTCACGTGCACGTACAGCATCAAAGCTCGCATGGCAAACAAAGCGACCATTATCATTGGAATTGTATTACACAATGAAACAGTTATCAGTGGAGCCGTTGCTAGGCACTGTGCTTGCAGATGGATCGATATTTGATATGTAACTGTTAACTCTTCTATCTAAATGTATTAAATCCTATTTCTTGTGTGCAGTTTAATTCTCAGTTTAATTCTCAAAGGAAAATAGAGATTTCTTGACTTAATCAGGAAATGAATTATTCTTGCGTGCTTGTTATTTCAAAACGGACTTATACGTTTCTTTTCTTATACAAGAGTTAGCCAAATTTATAATTGTTAATGTGAAAACTACTCAAATTAATGCTGGTGGAAGTGCTATCAATATTTGAGAAACCATGAATTATTAATCCGAGGCTATATTTACAAGGAACCATGTAAGGATATGTGTATAATAAGCCATGGAATAGTAATTAAAAATAGAGTAGTTTTCACATTGACTTATAGGATTGATATGCGGACATGTTTTTCCACAAGTCTGTTAACATCAAGCATTAGTGTTTTCATTTTCACTTTAGGTGTACTCGGCGGGCATGTCAGTTACCATGTTATATTTCTGACAAAGACATTGCAAGTTCGAATCACGTTCGCGGAAAATAATATTTTGCATTAATAATTGAGGAAACGTCGAAACATAGATTGGTTGTACATGGAAGTTAATATGACGGTGTAAAGTTCCTGTCAATTACAAGTACGAAATGCGGATAATTCTTTGAGATATATCTAGCTGGAAATAACCCCTCAGCATTCTAGTCCGCGTTTCGAACGCTAGGAGCTCATGTGGGGTTGAAAATTGAAACTTCTGTAATTGACTCTGACTACACAAAACCATTGACGCTAAGAACTTCACCTGAAACAGACTAAAGTCGGCAAAGAAAAATCAATTTACAAGCACAACCCAAGAGGAGACTATGTTTGTTATATTAAACAATTGTAGCGATATATATATTGCAAGTTCACAGATTGATTGATGCGCATCGTATCATAAAGGATGTACGAGCGTATCTAATGCTGGCATCATATTACCAAAACAATGGAGTATTTCTAACGTTACAGAAAATATTAAGTCTCTATTTCGTTTAAATGCATCATACAGATTTGTCAATAATGATCAAAAGATGTATGATTTTTCAAATACGTATTCGGACAGTGCTGAGAAATTATTTGACTTAGGAATTATTTTTGAACAGCAACGACGCAGAAAGGCGAAGTTGGCAACAAAAAAAAAGAAAGAATGAAAAAGCATTGTTTGACATTGTGAAAGAAAGCTTTAAGTCGTTGACGTCTAGAGACCAAGGTACTGAATAGGTCTCTAGTGACAGGGAATCAAGTAATGAGCAAATCAATTAGAAAGGTACTTTAAGTACTAGTATAACAATAGCATCCACACACACACTAATCAGTGGGAGATATTTTATCATGACTATTCACGGTCCAGAGAAGCATAAACTATAGATGAGATATGCTAAGAATTCAAAACGTTTAGAATTATTGGGTTTGAGGCTGCGAACGGAAGTGTGCGGTTTGGTGCATTACTGAGTGAGGGACCATTGAACCTCGCGTGGACTGAGATCGAATTAAGACACCTATTACACGACTTTAAAGATTTATTTGTTACCGATTATTGAGATTGCATACCTATTTATTTACGACAACTTTGTACAGTATTTCAGATTACCATAAATGAAGAGTTTACTCTACATGCTACCGTGTCCTTATCCAATGAGATAAACTTGTATATATCAAGTTCACTGGCATTATGACGCAATGACTTTAATGGTGTATGCCTTGGAAAATATGAATTCTGCGGCAGAACATGCCATTACTAATAAATCACATCGGCTAGCCTTATGTGTTGGGTTAGGGGCACGAACATATCCTACATGTAGTATCTTAGTGAAGTCGCGTAATCAGCTTTGCCGGCCGCGAGTGTTATCGCGTGCACGGACGAAGGCTCAACAAACATCAACACCACTGAAAGTGATACAGAAGTCAATGAAATAATAACCAGGATTGGAATCAATTGCAGTTTCTAACTAATAGTAAAGTAACAACCATAACACAAAAATGTTTCATTCATACAACAATTCTGCTTTATTATAGGCATGCCAAATGCCAAATGTTATTTAACTAAGGCAACTCTCACGAGGGCGTGGGATATGAATACCAAGCGGTATGATACTTAGTGGACATACTTGTAATGTTAGGCCTTTTTGCAGAGGCGCCACAGCTGACCGTGAATCAACCTCGGAAAACAGCAGAGCAGTATTATATAAAGATTTCTACATGGGCCAAGTGGGCTGAAATAGCACAGGTAGTGGGTGATGAAAAAGAGTGCCATAGACGTATCATACATACCATTTCCAGTGAGGCTGCCACAAAAGCACGACAGTCATAAGTACCCGAGTTTGTGTTACATAAACGTTGTTTTAATTTACAAGATTACGAGCCAAGGATACGTCCAGGAATCGAATCAACATTATAGTGCTGGGGTACCCCTGCGGTTACCATTGAGGTTGTTCTTCATGTGCATTTGATTAAACCGCTTTACCGTGACAGTGATGATGCGTTACTCTTCCCCATTACACACAAATTAAGGTTTTGATGTTACCAGAAACAGTAGACTAGTACCCACTTTTAATGAAAAGAAAGAAGATCAATATTATCTTTGTTTTGATGATACTACTAAAAATTTGAAATTGCCAAGTGAGCATTGGACTTTGTTATAAAAGTGTACTTATTGCTAAAGTTTGGCAAGTCTAAACTTCACTGTCAGTACAACGAAGTGATAATAATGATATGGTTAATGAATGTATCTTGATGGGTTATGAACTGAGGGATATCGAAGAAGTTTTAGGATTGTAGAAACGAAAGTGGACAAACTCGTGTCGATTTACACGGGATAAAAAACAATTAATTGATAGGTCGTGCACAGCTAAGAAGGTTGATAAAGATTAGGATAACCTCACACAGATCATACTGATTGAAGAGTTCAAGAATTGCGTCCATAGTGACGTCACGACCTATCTTGATGAGAAAACTTTAGAAAATGCTGCTAGTAAAGATGGTGACTATTCCTTGACTCAGAAAGTTTCATTTGTCAATAGGTCTTCCTCTCGGCAGGTTTTTGTTAAAACACCATTTCAGTCTCATACGAATAATTCAAAATCTCAAACTGGCACAAATTTTAGGAATCAAACTTCTGATAAGATTGATAAGAATTATTTATTTCTACGTGCACTTATTGTAGACAGAAAGGGCACGTTATTTCTGACTGCTACAGGTTGAAATATAAGCAACAGATTCAAGACAGAGCTATTCAAATGCTCTTAATTCTAAGAGGTCAAGATCACATTCATGAATTGAAAGCAAAACCTTAGTCAGGTCTAACAAACACCGGTCTTATTTTATTTCGGAGAAATATGAACACTCATGTCAAATGGGTCCTATCACTTGTTGGTGACTTTGCCAAGCGTATCCATATTAAATATTAAGAGACATGGGAGTGTCCCAGAGTCTTTCGTTATCAAGTACATTGCGTTTTTCTGAGACGCCTTCTTCTAATGAGTATTATTCGGGGAGTTGAGTGCAACTTTGTTAATGTTCCTCTCCATTGTGTTAATTTGTCATCAGATTTAATCTCAGCGCCCGTGACTATAGGAGCGATGGCTACTTTGTCCGTTGAGGGTATTCATTTACCACTAGGTAATGACGAAGCCAAGATAAGGTTGTGGTTCATCTACTTGTAACTGATAAGCCCCGTTTAGATAATGTCCGTGGATCATTGAAGTTATTCAAAGAGAAACTTCTTTCAACCGAAGAACCTCTTCAAGCTATGTATTATGGTTCTTATAAAATTAAAATGAAAGTAAGTGACCTAAATTACATCATTAACACTCATGAGAGTAGGAAGCAGAAACAAATTTGCCACATAAATATTTTAAAGGAACATGTCAATAGAGATAATCCTGTAAATTATTCAATCAATTTAGTTTTACCTGTCCCACACAGCGAGGATATAAACGATAACGTCAAATCGGACTGTAATGACTTGGTGTAACCAATCTTCGGAATTCGGAAATATTGAACAATCCGGACCAGAAATTGTCGCATCTGCTGCCAAAAGAGAAGAGTTGACTAAAGCAGCTGTTAAGTGAATATGAGTACTTGTTTCCACATTTTCAAATAAAATCTACAATGACGACAAAATTGTACTGTTTGCGTCAGAGGGTATTGGGGAAGGTATATGGAACGTTGTAAGGATTTTCCACGTATGCGTAGGAATCAATTAATGAAGAGATCAAACGAAAGATCACATTGATGACCAATCGCTATTCTAAAATGTATATACACAGACATGATCCTGCCCTCAGCTCTACCATCTCGATCCAGTCTCTAACATAAGCGGTTGAATTTGAACAGCCATCGTTAAAAACGGTCCATTGTTGACCTTAAGATATTAATAAGATTTCCGGGGACCAACGAATTCTTAGTACAGGACCTGACAGTATGTTTACAATATAGCGCCAGACATTATTTATATTATATGACGTCTTACAGAAGTGACCTTTGTGATTTTGTTCGTGGATTATTTACTGACCGTTGTGGGCCCCCGGAATTTTGTCATAATTGTCCGACCCTGCCAGCGGTCCTCGTTTCTTTGATAACTGATCTAGGCTGAAGTCTGCTACCGCACATGACTTTTCTCTTGCATGGGCGCCTATTAGAGATGCACGCGGATTACAATCACGGGTTCGTGCGCTTTCGCATGTGTGAGCGTGTGATGTGATGACAGAGTCACGGGGAGCAGAAGACTTTGACTTAGATAGTAACAAATTACAAAACCGTTATTATTACACAACTTTGTATTACAAATATCACCCGACCTTATTTCCATTCTTTAACCATTATTACCTTTAAAAACACACAGTACAAGAATGTAATGATGCACACACATACAAAGAATGTAATCATACACATACATACAAAAAATGTAGTCATACACACACATACAAAGAAAACAAACATCAACAAGAGTGACAGTATCACTATCAGTACAATTTTAAACATTTCATATTTTGTTTTGACTTTTTTCTTTGAAGAGAGAAAAAAACCATGTCTCATTAAAGTTGTGAGATATTTTCTCTTATACATACTTTCGCATTTCAATAGATTATGTTGCGTTGATAATATTAATGAACTGTATGTGTAACTTTACGAAATTCACATTACCTAATTTATTACAGCCTAAATATTCACTTACAGAAGTTTCTTTCGAATAATTTGAAGTAACAATTGCCGCTATTGAAGCAGCACTGCGTTTTGTACTATTTCGATTGTTTCACATAATCTTGTATAAAACTGTTTCTAACATCAATAGTGAACAGCTATCCATTCTAAGACAATCATTTAATGAAACTTTTTTTTATAACGAACTCGGATTTAACGAATTTTCGTATACATCCATGTAGTACTTTACCCTGTGCGATTATATACTTCGTATAGTTTTTCAATGTTATAACGAAATTCGTAACTAAGAAGGATCGCATACATACACAGGACAACGATCCTAAAATTATTTAAGCAAACCGTTGCAGTCATAAAAGTTGTGCTCAGTTCCTACACTGATATACACCGTATTTTATTCAATGAAATGCATAGGGTAAAGAAAACCGTTATTAATGTTGATTAAAATCCCTTACAAATATTAATTCACTTTTAAATGTTTTATGCTATTCATAGCATTAAATTTCCCAACGATTTTTAAAGCACGAATCGGAATTAGTATATGTTGTCACAGTGACGATTGATCAACATTTGACGACTAATGGTCAAAATATTAATCACGTTACATTCTATTCACCTACAGGCACACGAATTTGCATTAAACATAGATTTACTCCAAATTACGCATCTCTCAGATATGAATAATAAGAACTTCATTCTTGTCAGATGTTACGGATAATTAAGTCAGCCTGTCGTATGAATTATTCTATTGTATATTCTGATGTAATGGACATTTATTGAACTGATTCAATTTAGCAGTTATGATTATTTGTCAAAATTTATATATTACATGTCCACAATAAAGACGATGTAGACCAATGAACGGTACTTAGCGAGGGTATATTCTTTCGCCTCCTATCTACTTTTGTAAAATCAAGTTTACTGCACCATAGCAAGCCACGAGGAAAATCTGATACGCCCTCAAAGTTTGTTTCAATGCCAAAAGTAGTTCCGATTGTCGTAGCGCCATGAAGTCAGAAAGCGGATGGCCGTGCGATGACGTGATTGCGACTTCTGCATCGCTTTGAACAATAAAACAATAGAAATTTTAATAATTGCAAGGGAATGACTATTAAAGAAAAAAGATATCGTTAACGTAGAGTATATGGCACCCCATAGAAATCATCAGCGATTTTCAGCCTTCCGTATATCTGCCTGGCGGGAATTCTGTGTTGAGATTCCGAAGTAAGTTTAACAATTGCCAGAGTAAAAAAGAAATTCGCTCACCAAAATACATCTTTCTCGAGGTATCTAACAAAAGGAGACCACGATCTTTAACATGTACCAATTTTCATGAATTTTAAGCACTCATTCATTCAACTAGTAGTTTATGTAGAGTTGTTGACAAGACGCTGTTGCTTCTATTTTACTGTCATGAACCTGACATGGATCTGGATATGTAAATATGTGTAGCCATGGCCGTAAACTTGTGTAGCTATTGCCGTAAACTTGGGTAGCCATGCCCAGATTAAGTGCGATGCAGCAGGGCATTCTACCGGCTTAATCCGGCCTTGAGTGTTGCGCTCGAAAACTCTACATTCTTCTCTGTTTTGGAAAGTTTGGACAGTGAACTATGTAAATTAATCATTTCTCAAAATGTTAAATGCTCCACATCATCAGTGGTATATTTACAGCTGCTTTCTGTTTGAATAAGAAATCTCAACAATGCTTTGATTTACAAAGTGTATGTAACATTCCAGAGGTGTTTGATTATATATGTTTTTCCATATAAATTTCTTTAAAAAATTATGTTACCAATGTCTTTCCATATAAATTTCTTTAAAAAATCATGTACCAATGTGAAATCCACGCAAAAGTATTCTCTGTTTTGTATAAAGATGTCCATTGATAACTCTACTGTCATGTCCTGTAAATGGATTTATTTCGTGGATACAAAATTTTGTGGTTTGGACCAAAAATTACATTTTCCATCTGTACCGAAGTACGGAAGTACATAGATTTGTCGACTGTGGAAGGGAACCTATTTTCGTTAGAATGATCATTGTTCGTTCGGCCTTTAATTTCGTGGCTTTTACTGAACACGTAGAAATGAATCCGCAGAAGATATTTTACATTTCTAAGTAAAATTCGGAGGAAGGGGGAAGGGAGTATGTGCACATAAATCAGCGTTAATATCCTCTTGGTTTTGCGAGACGGTTTTGGTGTACCATGTGTCATTTATTTGACATTGTTGAATTTGTTCATGTTGTTGGTCTGTTTCTTACTTTTGGGTTTAACGCCATTTTTCAGGGCATGATACTCTATCTACATGGCGGCCAGTATAACTGGTGGAGGATGAACCCTGGAAACTCCGGTAAGAACCATGTACCCACAAGAAGCTAAAAGCTTGGCCAGGTGGATGCTTATGCATCGAATTGGGAGCTAATCATAGGGGAAACAACGACCTCAAGTCCAACTCACGTAACATGTTCAACATCGCTTTTTTCCGCCCTGTCGTGCTGTGAACTTATAAAACGGATTCTTTTAAACTCCTCACTTGTTGCAACATTAATGAGTTACGTGCATACCTTTTAAGGAAAATGATTATAAACCAAATATAATTAGCCTTTAACTGCAGCTTTTGAATAAAGACCATTAAGGGTGGTGGTGTGGTGTGTATAAATACTTCAGTCTATTCACGAACTTACGCCGAAATCGCATACATTCCGCTGAGTTATTGATGCATTTATTGTGCCCATTTTATTACCCAAATTGCCCATCAGATAAAATGTAACATTGTATAACGGTGTTAAATGATGAAGGCTAGACGTAAATTAAATTAATAACAAAATTAAAAAGAAAAAAAATGTTATGTCTAGGTGAATCCGGGATATTTACATAACCGTCTTACGGCAGAAATAAATAAATAGTTTACAGTGTTCTTGGTAGGGTTCGTTTTTTTTAAAAAAAAATATTGCAACAATCTTAAGTACATTTTATATTCACAGTTCACTTTATCGATTGCCCCCTTATTCTAAATCTTCAATCTTGTTGGGACTTGCATGTTTAAAGTGTTGCTCAAAATAGTGCGATATGAAATATGACGTGACATTTGCATTTATTTACAGTCACAAAATGCAATACTAAAGTATTACCGACCGCTCCGGTGGCCTCTGATGCCGGCCGAGTCATACCAAAGATTTATAAAAATTGTACTAACAGTTGCCTCGCTAGGCGCACATCATTAAGAGGTTACTGTTAGGATTGGTCGGCCTGGTGTCAGGATAATGTGAATGGGTGGGACATGATGCTACATGTCTGCGGCATGATGGCCCAGTGCTTAGACATCACTATAAACTGTCACACTGCAGACATCGTAGCGATATGACTCAAAAATTGTTAAAGCTACGTTACACACACACACACACACACACACACACACACACACACACACACAAGTATTACCATTCGAATCCACTCAAAAGAGGGGAAAAGGCAATTTAGATTACAAAAAAGGAGGAAACTTCAATAACTAGAGTGACCTCTTCAGTCCCTGTAAGAGTATATGTTAGTCATATACATACTTGAAAACATCCAGATAAATATCATCTCTATGTAATTTTATATCCGAAGGGTAATTTTTGTCACAGACGCTTTCGGTCTCCATTTATTTGTACGTGTTTCAGTGCGTCCGTCTCTTGAAGAGCCGACGAAGTACCAAGCTCCTTCCAACGTATTTTCGATTCTTTTATGAGAGGACAATCACTACAGCAGGAGCGATATGTTCAATAAACTACATAAACAATATAAGAATTATTAACGTCCAAAAACGTCATATACTGTATTAAAAATAGTACAATTTATAAATCATTTCATCAAATATACGTCACCATAGTTAATAACGATCTATATTACAATTATTAGGAAAGTACTTCCGATTTTCGAACGTTTTGTGATCAATTTATTTTAACTGTTGAACTTTATTCCGTGAAAGCATTTTTGTAAGAGAGATATCGTGTAACAAATATTTATGCCACCTGTCTGCATTCACATTAATTATTTTTGAATATGTTCGAAAGCAGGAACTTTGAAAATAAAAGCAGCATTGTGAAAGTATGTTAATATGGCCTTCTAACTGTCAATGTATATAGTGATTAAAACTGTGGGGGTGGGGATAGGGTGGGGCACTTGCGATGCATCAAGAGTCATTGTGTAGAGTCTTAGCACTCTGCAGCAAAATAAAAAAAAGTTATAAAACAAACTTAAAATAGACGTTAAATAACACCTATAACATTTAGAGCTTTTGTGAACTATATCAGATCTCCTGACTTACTCTTCGATGCAATGATTATAAAGTCTGTGTAAGCTACCTAACGACACCGTGCAATGGGGATACTTGCTCGATATCAGATAACAGATACCTTTTAGTGAAATATTATATCTCACGTTCATCTTTTACGTGCTGAAATTAGAAAATGGTATACATTTTGAAATGGCTTGAAAATAATAACCTTATGACGTTTTAATAACCATTTATACAATTACAGGGCAAAAATTCGTGAGAAAATTGGTTTTTACGACCATATTTTAACTTCTTCTGAGCCTTGTGACTGAGATCAAAGTGTAATATATGTTAAACTGAATATTTCCTCTTTTGGATATTTCTTTATGATTTCAAAACTAATTTCTCCCATTAAATTAGTCATTGCACACTTTATTAATTTGAACTTTAAATATTAATATTCTTCAACCCAAACTTATTTATGGAAAAAGTGGAAAACTGAGACAGTGCTAAAGAAGAATACACTTTATTATAGCTTGATGTTTTGCTGTTGAGGCAATTGCATAACTCAGACGATAACGAGTAACTAAGTATGGAAGTATCTACTTTGAAAAGTATCATCTAGCCTAATCGTGTGTGCTTAGACCTACCTAAAAAACCAGATCTCAGGTGATTAGCTATCACGAAGTTACCAAATACAAGTCCACTAACAAAGTATGGAAGTATCTACTTTGAAAAGTATCATCTAGCCTAATCGTGTGTGCTTAGTCCTACCTAAAAAACCAGATCTCAGGTGATTAGCTATCACGAAGTTACCAAATACAAGTCCACTAACAAAGTTGAAACATTGTTTGGTATTAGAACTGGAAATAAAAGTCTGACATTTATATTTCACCAATACACTGTAATGAGAATGATTTTTATTAAACTCGGTTCAGTTAACTAATTGACGATTATGATATTAAATTGAAGTGGCATTATTGAGGCTAAATTCTGACATTACCAATTAAATATAAGAGAAATGTGAGTAAAACGGTACAGATGCACAATTAATTCATCTTTCTTTATGTCTGCATTTAATTGCATGGTATTATAAAATTTTTATTACTAATCTCTGTCTAGCATTTTATGACAGTACAAATTTAGTTATGATACCTGGACTTAAAAGCTCTTAATTTTGTTATGACTGTATATATGATATGCTATTTAATCCTTCTGGAGGTAGCTCTTCATGATCATGTTATTATAGAGGACGCTGTATAGGATTGGTTGATAGAAAATAGTCCATCCTCCAAAAGTAAGTATATAATAATAATAATAATAACAACAACAACAACAACAACAACAACAACAACAGATATACTAATAATTATAATAATAACAACAATAATAATAATAATTTAAAAAATAATAATAATTAATAATAATGATAATAATGATGATAATAATAATAATAGTATCAATACTGTTTGTTTTAAAGAAGAAGGCTTGACTTTCAGAAGGCTCATTTACCAGTTTTTGTTTACAAATAGTACTAAAAAGACGTTACCCCATGATGCATTATTCCTTTTAGTAGTCTTGATCTTTTCAAAAGTGTTCCGGTTACCTACACTTCCGGCTTGTGTAACCCTGCTTTAGTTACATTTCCGGAAGTAATTGCGTGCTTTTAAGGAAAGAAAACATAACAAGAAAATGACCAGCATGCAGTTTGATGGATTTGTTTACTAAGAATGCAAGGGACTAACAACAAAATTGGCGTATGGAAGACAAATAGACATAGATTTAAATTTATTTATTTATCTCAGTTTTAACTTTGAGCTCAGTAATGAGTCTTAATGATAAAGGATTTAAACAAAATGTAAATCGGGTGAATGCGAACTCTCATATTTATGTATATTCATGTCAGTTTTCCGGATTCTTTATGAAAAACATCAACGACATGTCCAACTGAATTTCTGACAGCCTATAAGCAGAAATCATTTCCGTTGTCGTTTATTATATCGTGTACAAACTATTTACAAAAATAATTATTATTTAATTTGCTGGCCATTATCAATAAACAGGTGGATAATAGATCATCGTATACAGCTGAACGATTCCTGATGATAAGCTATCAATCGATTTGATATATAAATGCCAATATTTCAGTCCAGGATTACCACCATTATTTATCTGCTTTAGTTGTTGTCGAGCAATCCTATAATACCGATAACATGCTAATTTGGAATTGAAAAAGCCAAATAAGCAGCAGGCATATCACGATGAGCAGTACAAAAATCCACCCGTACAGTTCCATCTGTTGATCCTCGTATTTTAAACTTTTGAGGGATAATTAGGCAGTTCCATCGGTTGATCCTTGTATTTTCGACTTTTGTGGGATCATTACACGACCGAGGATCAATATCAAATCGTTGCAACAGATGCGATTCCGCTAGAGTCACTTGTAACCAAGAATTAATAGATTGTTGCTGAGTGGCCCATTGAAAATCAGAACTAGTAAGTTCATTCTTGTCTTTATAATTTGGTTGTGTTTTTTTTCCGATGAAAAGCTAAAACAAATAACTGTTGTTTGCATCAATGTCAACATGTTTTAGACCAGAATTATTAAAAAGGGGAACAAGACCTAAAATCGGTTGAATAGTCCACCTAATAATCTTACCAAGCGTAATTAACATGCAGGCTTTTAAAACTGTATCTGATTGATTTGTCTGGCTGTATGAACCATTTTGTAATGAGTTAATAACCTCTAACGGGGGAGCGATATATTTGAAATTGTATTTTTGTTTTAATTTTACTGAAAAATCTTACACGCGATGCATCTGGAATACTATCGTAGGGAAATATAATCATTACTGGTATGGTTGAAGTCAAAACATTTTGAACCTCAGTGGCTTGGCCATAATAGGTTCTCACATTGATCAATGGGTTATTATTCCTGTACACGAACGACTTGACCACGATAATCGGTAACCCGAGTACCATAAAGGAAATGAAGAGGCGATACTTACATCAGATTGTAGTCAAGTGTATACGGACTGACACAGTTTCTTAACCTGTAATAATTTAATTATGCCGTTCTATCTGAATATTTGACAAACGAATCCCGATTCGGTATTGTAACGATTAATATTTTACCAGAGAGGTTTGATGCAGGTGGCAAATCGATAACCGTTATTTGGCTATCGAAACCTTTAGCGATTATCACCGAAAACGTATTTAGTTGTAACGCATATGTTTCGCATGAACTATTTCTGACTACATTATTGTTATCTTATAACAAAATCTATCTTTTTTAATTGTTTGTTTCTGATCGTCCGGCCGAATGTCAGCAGGCCAGCAGCGCTTTGGTGATTAAATTCTATGAAAACAAAAGCGTGCACATCGATCTAATAGGGCTGGCCATATTTATTATACATATACCATATCGTCTGGCTGATTGTTTTCTCTACGAATGGAATGCATGATCATGCCGCTTCTTTAGTTTGAATTTAGCCGATCTTTCCACCGACCGCAACCATGATTATGTATTTTGGTGACAGCACAGATGATATTGTTATCAGATCGCACGTGACAAATAGCGAATCAAGATAAAGTAAAATTAACAACCGATTCTGAAATGTCAACCTCCGTAATTTTTTGTTTTTATATCCCACCATCTTTTGAATTTATTCTCCACATTAGCAGGAGCTCGTGATCAAATAAATATTCAATGGTGTAAGCAATATTGTAAGGAACTGAAGGGCAGGATTTTGCGGAAGTCATATCATGTAGGCTGGACTTCTTACTTTAGAGCTTGGTGATTTTGTAGAATTGGCTTTAAAGAGCAAAGTCAGGTCGAATGCCCCGTGATGTGCCAAGAAGATGTGAAGAAACCTGGACCAAGGTGGAAAGAAAATCAAACGATAAGCGTGTCGACCAATTAGGGATGAAAGAAGCTAAATCTTTGGGTGGGAGGGGCTTATCATTAGGCGGGAAAATGCGTAATTCTTATTCGTAAACACACAGGGAAACGTTAGGTCGCTGCTATCGAAGGGTAGAGACGTTTTGTCTAAGCAGAGCGGAAAGCCAATGTTGAACAGGGAATTCTAGCTAAAACGAGGCGAATTTGAACTGGGTAAAACAAGCTGCTAAAGGAAGCTCCCACGGTGCTCATGAGAGACGGCGATGAGAACTTACAAGGATATACGTAGTGACAACACCGAGAGAATACGAAGGAAGGAGTAGGGAGGAGAACAGAAAGGAGGGAGGCGAAGAAAGTCAAGTAAACTCGCATGGTGCACACATGAGGCACGACGTACAGAATGAGAAAGAGGAGAGGAGGAGGAAGGAATAGAAATTAGTAGCAGACGAGTACCAGGACCAACGCACTGAAAAGAGATTCTCTCACAATAGGACATTAACTTTCATGTGACGAATTAAACTGTAAAGAACATTTGGTTAACAAGGCCAATTATTGTGTTAAGATAGTATTGAAATGAAGCTTTCCGTTCGAGTTATTATTGAAATTTGAAATTGAAGATTTATGTCCAGGAAATTATTTGAATTGATCTTTAATATTTGATAAAACTGTTAGCTATCCAACCGTGAGTTGTTCTATGTATCTATAATGTTGGCATAACTGACTGGGTGGTTCAAAAGTCGTTAAATTTTAATGCACACTTTCTGCAGTATTTTTGTAACACAGTAGCCGATCTGCAGTACTATTTGTAATACCGTAGCGGATCTGCAGTACTACTTGTACAGTACTATTTGTAATACCGTAGCGGATCTGCAGTACTATTTGTAATACCGTAGCGGATCTGCAGCATTATTTATGATCCGTAGTGGGGTTGTGACAAATATCAACAGAAACTGTTCACTTTCGGGGATTGTTGTGCCAGTCTAGGATTGTCACCGGTTGTTATAACGGTTGAAGGACTCACGGTACTAATTCAGTTCCCATAGAGAACCTATGCAAACACCATGATATTAAAAAATTCAATAACTTAAAATTTCTGAGTGCTCATGATCAAACCTATTTTATCAGTATAGATGAAATCTGGATGTCAGCTTCTATGTAGAGAAAAGGATGAGCCGGGGCAATTTCTGGACCTATATGTGTTTGAAACACGTGCTTTCAATTCCGCACCAAAGAGTCAGGTGCTAATTTTAGTAATGAGTATTTCAAATTCAAGACTGTTAAAGGACTGAAATTCCATAAATAAAACAAAGTCTCTATTTCATTCATTTACAACTAGGATAAACTCTCAAAAGATTCTTTTTCCTAAAAAATAACTTACATTATTAACCAATCCTGGCCAGCTTAACCCATATATACTCCATTTTATGTTCACCCATTTCCAGGCTGGTTCCCATTTTTCCATACAATTCGTACTGTGTGTCCTTAAGCGGTTGCAAAGTCTAATGCGGCTTTTAGTGCTTCAAAGTTTGTATAATCAATGGTTGTTGAAGATGGAATCGAACACTTTCTTGCTGCGACATCATAAGGCAGCATCATATTAATCTCGACCCATTCCATCGGATATGATTTACCTACTTTTAAAAAATCAATGAAAACAACAGTTAAATTATGAATCCCATCTGCTTATAAAACAATATCATTACGGCTGGTATAAATGAAGTCGTCGTTGTGAAGGGGAAATGTTTCTGAATAGGAATTTTAACTACCAATTAGTTCGCTGGAAATATTCCAGTCAATGTAGATAATTCATAGGGCTGAATATTATTCACAGACATTGACGTTTGTATCTGTTCGCTGTATTTATTGATTGTTTGTGTTTATTTATAAACCAATAATGTTTTGTGCGAAATTGAATAAAATTTCTAAGCGAAAAGACAAATAATTAATTTTATACAACAAATAATCGATTTATATAAAAACCGATGGCAAAAGTTGTTTACAATCGAACCAGTATAACAAACTCACAGCAATGGCAAACCACCACAATAAACGCCGTCAAGTTTGAAACAGCTCATGGTCGTTACATAATTTTGTATTTAGGGCCGATTATTCTTGAGCTGAATATTAACGCCGGTGTCACAAATAAACAGTTCTTTATTTCATAACCATCCATCACACGGATCAATAGCGTCACCGGATCATTTTAATACGAACGGTCAGCAGAAGTATGACGTCAGATGGTGCCCGTTACATGATGTCGCGGATTGTTTATTTGTATGGGTCGTTTATTTATGCTAACCAACTTGAATAGTTCAGAGCACCTGCACAAATAGGAACAACTCGATTAGATGTCAGGATACAATTAAGATTTGGTCGATTCACTTGTTAGTGAAAAGTACTTTAGTATCGAAGCGCTCAATTTGACATGAGCAATTAAACAATTGCTATCATTTTTGCACCGCCTTATGGTACTATCGCGTAAATGTTTTTGTCACAATGAAGTATTTGTTATCATTTACCGACTAATGAACCCACGTATGTGAGTGTTTCGCATCACGATTATTTGAATAACAATACGATGACGAAAAACTTTGCAAACGTTATATATGATTAATTATATATACTTTTTATTACAAGCAAACAAGCAATGGACTGGATGGTAATGCTTGCAAAAAGTAGTCGTGTTGGTTTAGGTGATGAACATACCACAAAATATCTTATTACTGGCCCATCAGGTTCAGGAAAATCATCTTATCTCTGACATTTTTAATTTCGCTTTTTATATTGTAGATATCTCACCCGACATGGACAATAAAATCAGCGATGCATTTAAAACATGGATAGAATCCGCCAGCATGACATATTTCCATTGCCCACTGACCGAACAAGGGTTGAATATTCCAACAGTGAAAAACGCCTTATTTATCATCGACGAATGTTCACCATAGTAGTATTTAATCGATGTGCACAAGATGGCAATAGTGATATTTGTATTGCTCAAAGTAGCTCTTGATTACAGCCAGAAGTGCTTAATATCAACAAAGTATTATTTCCATCATTGGTTTTTAATTAGACCTCTTAAAATTGACATCGCTTCACCAATGTTGGTGATCCGACTATAATAAATTTCAGATCTCCAACCACAAATGTGATTTAACATTCGATACATAAAATACCTAGAGAAGATCGTGGCAAAATCATTGCATATTTCTAGTTACAATGTAAGCAATAAAGATCCTGATGTTTCTAGAGGACTTCAAGATGACAACATTAATGCATATGCTTTTGGTCTCAAAATTATTGCTTTGGAGGAAGCAACACTCATTGGTCATTGTTCACTTTCTAGCTTCTGTTTACCATGTCATCCGTCGTATCTGCGAAAACTTTAAGCTGTTTAGTAAAAACAATTCAATGGCTTCTTAAAATGCTCTGTTTATACTATCAGCGACTCTTTCCTTTTAGCAAATAGATTAAACACCACTAAGGGATGCATGTTTTAATACATTCAATAAACAAACAGAATTATTAAGATATATGTATGATGGCAGCATTTGCCATAAAAAGACCTAATTGAAATATTTCATTTTATTGTTTGTTTTTTTTCCGTCAATAATCTTTACTAGAAAATGATGTTCTTTTGATTGTCAGCAAGTGTTTTCCCTGGTACAGCGGGAATATTTGGATCACTAAGCAACATTTTATGAATTAAATGCTTCAGACATTACTATTAAAACTGATTTAGAAATATGCTTTAAAAGTTTACAAGGATCATGGCAAAACTCAGCCCTTCTTTTTATATTTATGAACTAATTTCAAGGCTTTATTCTTTTCTTTCGAACTAGAGAGTTTGTCAACTATAATAAGAAAATTTCCGCACTCTGTCACACAGGGAGGTCATTATTATCTGTATAATTACAAGCAGGTGAAAGATCTGCCGTTAGCATCAAATAATAAAAAACTGAGCTGGAATGCAAGGACTCGAAAGTGTGGATAAGTGAATTTTTCTTAATTATTATGTTGCTTATAAGGGCATTTGTCCATTTATTTTCTTGACTAAGCGTTTATTCCACTCCCTACTAAACGCATTTAATGTGCAATTATTCCCCCTCAGAGTACAAGCATACCTTTATTCAAATGTAGCACTTAGGTCAGAAATCAATTGACGATTATAACAATCGCATCGTTGAAATTATCGGGACCAATGGGTATCTCACAGATTAATTTTAAACATTTTGATGTTAATCTGTTGTTTGTTTGTTTGTTTGTTTGTCTTTTGTACACACGTGACCTGATACAGATATCAAAACCAACGATTATATATTGTGCAATTGCGTAAAGACGAAAGGGAGGCAGGTATTATATCTGTTAGACTAAGGACACGTATTTTTCACAGTATGCCACCTTTAATAAGTTATATAATAAATTGTCTCGACTTGCAACGGACGATTCAATCTTGATCAAGATTAAAAGTATACTTCTATGAGTGGATCTATCAGTTTGAATCAAGCAACTAGTACAAGAACGCAAACCAATCACTGTATTTACTGATATTTCCTACAGAATACTCGGCATTTACCGATATTTCCTACATAATAATATGCATTTACCTATATTTCCTACAGAATACTATGCATCTACCGATATTTCCTACAGAATACTCGGCATTTACCGATATTTCCTACAGAAGACTAGGCATTTATCGACATTTATCGATATTTTATGCAGAATACTCGGCATTTATCGATATTTCCTACAGGAAACTCGGCAAATATAATTTAATATAAAGCATTGCAAGGATAAAAGCACAGACAAATATTAAATATCTCAGACATAAAAATCCATATTAGACAATTCGAAAACCTTTGGATACGCCAAGAAATGAGTTCTTGTCTTTAAATATGTCTTAATTGGTTACAGAGACAACAAGGAAGATAAAGTTGACATAATTTTGAATATATCGTATTATATGTGCTACAATAGAGGAAGCAAGTAAAGATTTCAGACTTACGATAATATAGAAACAAAACTGTAACAAAACCTTTGGGGTACATCAATTTTCTTATACCAGATTATCGGCTATAAAAATAAAAAGGTAATAAACTAACTGTTCATACACACATGCACTTTGCTTTTCATTCTAAGCGTACATGCATAAATATCTTACTTTCAAAACTGTTTAGGTACATTTAATTGAACAGGCTTATTGCGGCAGTGTCAGAAGATAACCTCCCCGAGCCTCAGTGTGGTTTTCGCCCAGACTGCATCACCTGTTAACATGATCTTCGCAGTGAGACAAGTCCAAGAGAAGTGCATTGAGCAAAACATGAATCTGTATGCCGTCTTCGTGGACCTGACGAAGGCATTCGATACAGTCAACAGAGACGCACTGTGGGTAGTACTCAAGAAGCTTGGTTGTCTTCAGAAGTTTACCAACCTCATCCGGCTTTTCCATGATGACATGACTGGAGAGATTCTCTCAGACGGTGAAACCTCTGAGAAATTCCCCATTTCTAACGGTGTCAAACAGGGCTGTGTACTCGCTCCGGTATTCTTCAACCTTTTCTTCACGCAGGTACTGCTCCACGCCATCCGTGACCTTGACCTTGGTATCTACATTAGATATCGCCTGGATGGAAAAGTGTTTGATCTCCGTCGCCTAGCTACAAAACCAAGACGCTAGGAAGACTCATCACTGAAGCACTCTTTGCAGATGTCTGTGCCCTCAAGCCTCCAATCTGTTTGGACTCACAATTAGCCTAGGAAAGACAGAAGTCCTCTTCCAGCCTGCCCCAAACACTGTCCCATCACAACCCTGCATCACCATTGGCGATACGCAGCTGAAGAATGTGGACAGTTTCAAATACCTAGGCAGCACAATATCCAGTGATGGCTCCCTAGGACAAAGAGATCATTGCGAGGATCCAAAAAGCCAGCCAAGCACTCAGACACTCCGAACCAAGGTCTTGCAGCACAAGGACATACGCTTATCAACAAAGATGAAGGTGTACAATGCAGTTGTCCTCACGTCTCTCTTGTATGGTTGTGAAATATGGACTTTCTACCGAAGGCACATCAGTCAGTTGGAACAATTCCACTAGCGCTCCCTGAGATCCAGCATGCAGATCAAGTGGCAGGACCGAACCCCCAACCAAGAAGTCCTTGATAGAGCCAACACAACAAACATCGAAGCCAGACTAATCCAGGCCCAGCATCGTTGGACTTGCCATGTCATCCGCATGGATCAAAACAGAATCCCAAAGCAACTGTTCTTTGGCGAGCTAGCCTAGGGCAACCGAAACCAAGCCCCCCCCCCCCCCAACAACAAGACACACATCAAATAGGCAGACCTTCAACGTCACCAGCTCGAGCTCGCTGCCTCAGACAGAGGTCACTGGCGAGCCCTGACCAGAAAAGCCAGTTCCACCTTCGAGGCTGACCGCCGCCAGCGTCTTGCTGCAGCTCGTGAGAGACGTCACAGAGCTGCGTCCCAGCCACCCCCAACCACCGGTGTCCCATGCCCCACCTGCAACCGCCTGTGTGCATCGCAATTTGGACTCTGGAGTCACATGCGCATCCATCGTCGATGAGACTGCACAACATGTCTTCCTCGGCCCCCGAGAGACTACGAAGAAGAGAGACATGCATAAATATCTTACTTTCAAAACTGTTTAGGTACATTTAATTCAAAATGTTTATTTTCCTGCTTGACTTTCTATTGTATAATTTAAGAACCCCTAACTGCAGTGATTATTTTACCCAAAAAATCAAGTTTATAGCTTTCGTCTGCTGGCGTACAGTGTGATAGCAATTTTATTGAACAGACTACTCTAATGAAGCTTGAAATTGATTATTATTTAATAATGTAATTCTGCAATAATTGTACGCTTTGCTTGAGATAAATACGTGAGTGGGTTTATTTGTAAGCCTGTATTGATGAATAAATGGACTGACTTACTTTCTTTTGAATTCGAAGAAGACATGTTTATTGGCCTAAAAACCATACCCGGATGAAAGAACTTAAATTGATTACAGTGTTTGCTCTGGACGAGAACTGAATTAGTTGATTGCTACTTTGAACCAGATTTTCGTAAATATCGGGTCCAATGAAACAATTCGTGAGTGACTGACAGGAATGATATTATTATACACATCTTAGTTCGAGTAACCACTTCAAACAGTTAACATCAGAATAAAGGGATGATCTTATGATAACAGTTGACATTTTCTGAAGAAGACAGCAATCGCTATGACGTTACGCATGATAAGATCTGTCTAAATTTCCTGCATGCATATGTTTGTATTTTTTGTTTGTAAATATGTAAAACACGTGTTTATCATTTTAAAATAATTTATTAGTTCAAGACCTTAATGTGCAACGAAACTTTCTTCTTTAATGCGTTCAGTGTCATGGCAAGGATGAATCACTCTTGACGAACGGACAGCAAACAATGACTTTCTTCAGAAGCCATACTGCATTTTGCAGAAAAAGAGAATTAGTTTGAGAAACAGAAAATTAATTCACGATCAGTTCTGCGATTATATAGCTACCAGTACGTGTATGAGCATGATGATGACGTTTCGATTCATCCTTATTATTGCTGTTTGGTTAAGAGGTCTTCTTAATCAGCGCATCCATTGGTATCTTTTTCTTTCCTAGCTCATAAATTCCTGACCTCGTGTTTACGATAATTTCTGAGCCAAAAAACATAACCTCAAGCTGAAAGTTTCAAATTAGTTAGAATAAAGCTAGGGATCAAAAGACGAAAAACAAAGGAAGAATGCGGCTTTAACTGATCCATTTTGAAAACATCCTGCAAGCCTGTCTGCAATGGTTACACAATTCAATAGGTAAAGAATGAACAACAAACTCGCAAATAGCAAATTGGGATAAAAACTAAGTTAATCCAAGGTTGGTTGATTACTAGTTGTGACGTGGTGGCAGAATTACTGATAAATATGAACATGAAATCAGTATCCTTACTTAACTCAAAATAATAATAATAATAATAATAATAATAATAATAATAATAATAATAATAATAATAACGAAAAGAATCTCAGTGACTGCATATAAGAGATAGCTGGTTTCGGTTGCTTTCATTTTTGGTCTTACACTCTGTGTAAATATCTAACAAAAACATATGTACTATATTTGTTTATCAAACCATATAAGACTGTATTATGTAGGTGACCTCGAATAAACATTCTCTGTCTGTCTGTCTGTCTGTCTCTGTCTCTCTGTCTCTCTCTCTCATTATATCACTATTTCAATTCGAGCCAATAAAGTCTTACTGCATCCCATTATAGTCCCTAACAAGATCATCATTTCTGGTTCTTTATTTTCCTGAAGATTTGCTAACCAGTGAAGAATGTTGCATTCGAAAGAAAGCTACATTAAAGCCTAAACAGACAATATAATGTTCATTTATTCCACTCACTTCATTCCAATGTAAATATAGTTAGAAAATGCAAGAAAACCTATGCTGGTTTCATTTTAACGTCGTGTCCAAGTAAGTATCTAACGTAAGTAAAACAGTTCTAATTCCTCTGGTTTTATGCAATGGGTTTTATCCAAAGTGTAGAAAAGTTAAAGAAATATGTGTGAAACTTATCAGATATAGTAATACATCGAAGAACTTACGGCTAACAAAGATACCTACATTAGTTTCCGACAGTCAAACAGAAGAGGTAATTTGTAAGAAAGTACAAAAAAAAAAGATTCACCGTCAAAAATAAATTACTCCAGTTAGTGTAAAACAACCTTACTATATTTACCGTGCTAATTTTCTCATATGCCGCACTGTCTTTTCATCTACAGAATATATTTCACCAAATGAAAGTACGCTTATCTTAGATTAGAAAACATGTGATTTGTCTTCTTTGAATTTATTTCTTTGTCAAAGAGTACCTATAACTATCAACTGACAGTATACAAGATGCTTCTTTGCGCGAAAAAAATTATTTATATCATATACTTAAGTGTGAAATATAGAGACTTATTGACAAAATAATTTTCATATATTTTTTTTTCCTACTTTCACATGTGAAAGATATATTCTTATATACACGTGAAAATATAAAATTTTCGATCATGCCACGCGATGCTTGATTGTGTGTGCCGACAAAAGTTGCACATGCAATAACAAAAACGACTACTTTGTGAGTTCGAACAAATAAAGAGAAACTGCTTTACATTTCAGACATGGACATTATTCGTTGATCAAGGAATTAGACCAGACGCCTATCTCGTATCTTTGAAGTTATTTCCCCTTACTTCCTTGACAACAACAGAAAACCCGCTCTGATGCATTGCGGAATCGGACTTGCATTGTTTTCAGATAAGGTCAAATAGTTTATAAAATGACAAAAATGTAATTTAATGCGACATATTAAGTTAACCAAATCCTCCCGCTTTCTTAAGTCACGTATATTTATATGATCAGTCAATGAAAGTGAGGTAAATTTAGGAAAAGGGGGCGGTGGTGAGGTTGTTGTGCTTAATGGTGAGTTTAATCTTCTAAACTTCGATTCTGAAGCAAGTTCGGTATATAATAAAATACATATTCCTTTAATACCGGATATATTTCGCCTTGTGGTACCAAAAACTATATATTATAACTGGTGGCTTCTCCACGCGTTAAAATATCACGTTTTTGGTACTTCATGATGAAATATATATGGTATTAACGTAGTAAAAGAAAATATCCTATACGAATTTCTTTCAGTCATGTGTTAGTTATATTTAAATCCAATAACAAAATGAAGCTAAACAAAATTCTTCTTCTCACATAATAATCAAACATCTAGTCCACTTCGGAAGTAAATTGTTTTCAATACATGCAGTGAGTTTCGTTTGCTGATCTTAAAATTTTTGTTTCTAACTAAGTACTCATTGAATGCACCTTATCTGCGTCATGCTGTAGCTATTGAATTGTTGACACTTTGTCAAGGACAGGACCTTTAAATCGATACTAAGGAACTTGCGGGAAATAGATAAGGCTTTAAATATATTCGTTGTGTAATTACGAAGAGACAGAAGAGAAGCATCATGCACGCGATGCGAAAGATAAGTAATTTGTTGTCCATTATGTCACGTACAGTATTCCGTATAATATAACAAGCACCAACTTACAACAGACGATTCTAGTTCGATAAAGAATTAAAAAGGAAGTAATTATTCTTCTTGTGACGTTATCTATTTGAAACAAGAAATTGAATTAATGGTCCGTATATCTGAAATCGGGAGTATTTTCAAAAAAGAAATGGAGTTCATGGTATCTCAAAATATTTGAGGATACCTCGCTAAATATAAAATCACTCGACATTAGATAAAAGAATTATATTATAAACCTACAAGGTTTTTGGCTGCTCTGAGATATTAGTTGTTACCTTTATTTTCTTACAGTTGAGTGTCTACTAGATACTGTTTTCCCCAAAGATTTTTGTAAATACAAACGATTTGGAAACACAACAAGAAAGTTTCCGTACGTTTATGCCTAAATAAAGACAATCTTTAGGGGAAAATGAAGTTAAAACAAAGAGACAAGCACAGACAAAAGGTGATAGTTTGGCATAGAGAAGAATAAATATCCAAAATAATGTAAAAGGTCTAAGAAAAGGAAGGAAATTGATAAGAAAAACTACCTTTCTAGGAAAGAATCTTACATTCACAGAGAGAGAGAGAGAGAGAGAGAGAGAGAGAGAGAGAGAGAGAGAGAGAGAGAGAGAGAGAGATGCAGATTTACACTAAGGACAACGAGAAGTGTTATTTCTAGGTCCTTCAGAAGAATGCTTGATGACATTAAAATGATTTTTAAATACAAAGAAAAATATTATCATACAGGTTAGATAATTTTAAATTCGAACTCTTCGGGGATCTGTACTCTTTTCCACGAGTTAAGACACTTTCGCCTTGCCTGTATGCACCACTCTCTCGACCATGCATGCATTAACCAAAATTGATGCGACGAAGTCGCTAGTATAGGCATTCGTGTGTGCAAACATAGCTGCATATCGAATTAGACGAGAATTAATTATTAATTCACATATCTGCAACATACAATTGCAAATACAGACTGTTCTTTTCTTTCCTTTCCAGTACAAAATATAATTAAAAGTTCGGTCTCTTTACTCATTCAGCCTTTAAAATTTGGTCACACACATACCGTCCAAAACATTTAACTTTCAACAGGTGTCATTCTTGGCCCTACAACACTCTAATGCAACTGAATTTGAATTATTTATTAAATAAATAGTTGTACCGATAGATGGACGGATGAATGGGTGGATGAATGCATGGACTAGCTGAAGAATGAATCTACTCATTTAAAATTAAATTTGTGTTTTATTCATTGGAATATAAAGTCCAGGCTGCTCGAACTTCCACTGTTTAAATAAAGTTAATGGATTAAACGTCATTGTGTATTATATTTTGGTTCAAATGGGAGACCCTGAATTGTTTATGAGTTATTGATAAAATAATAGTTTATATGTGTTTGAGTTCAGTAAACACCTTAAACAGCCTAACATCAAAATAAAGCGACATTCTAGCAAGTCATTCCTTTCAGCTCAAATTGTTATTATATTGTAAATGTCTCCAGGTGATATTTCTCATACTGATATTTTCATTCACAGTATGTTATACACATGCTTTTCAAATCATTTCGGTTCTCAATTAGAATTTTACACATATTCTCGAAATGAGAACGGATGTATCATATAGCGTTAACTGTTTGACGCCACGTGTATTGAGCACAGGTTTTCTTTGGCTCCAAGAGTATAGCAGACCATTACACGGGAACGAAGAGGTGGATTTATTCAGGAGCCATTTCGCATTCATGAAGAAAAAAGATCTCATGTGGGACAGGAAGATTTGTCATATTGAGAATATTTAAGACATAATATTAATACCAGGTGGCGCTCATGATTGTGACATAGACAAGGTTTGCGTGAAGTGTTCAAAGAACATAAACATGATTGACAGGTCGACAACTGCAAAGCCACTGTCTCATAATGGTTACCCCATTGGAAACAATTGTCAACTACCTGCGAAGCACTGAGTAATTGCCTGTTTATCTGTTCTTTGTCTGAGACCGAGAACTGTCAAAACAGAGAAAACTCAAACACCCTGAAAGATTTAACTACCGGTATGTTATATGTACCACTTAATATCTTCATTGAATCACTATTTTTCATGCACATTCTGTGATATTTTCACTTCCGGTCAAAGAATTTGAAGCAACTATGGAAATTTTCATAAGAAAATCTTAAAATTTGTAGAAGCTTCTATCCTAATAATAGGATAAGCTCAGTGACAGATTAATTTAACCCATTATGGACAGAATACAAAATGGATAAGCACGGTCAATAGGTTAATTTAGCCCAACATGGGCAGAATACAAATTGGGTACATAATGTGCAGTCGCAAATTGATGTATGGCAAAGTATCAAAATTGTATTTAAAAATTTTTATAGGAATATTGCATTAATATTCAATATGATTTCAATTCATCCAATTATTCAAACCTTTGACTCATGGATCAGCTTACAACATTGACAAATTTTTCAATGGTCTCCTGGCAATATGACGGTCTGATCATTACTCAACAGGCAAGTTTATTACCAGAACAAAACCCCAATATTCGAAAATTATAACACTTAATATTGTAATATATCTGCAAACAGTAAATAGTTCAATGTGCATCCTGTTATTAGACTAAGATTAATGAACCAATGAGATAAAATCTTGCAAATAACTGACACACACTCTTCAAGTTCTCAACGACTTTGCCATTTCTTTTAAGAAACAAATCACATTGTTAGTTATCAATTTAATTTGTGCAGCAACATCTGGCAGCTGTAGCTTGATGCCCTCAAATGTAGGTCACAAAGTTCATCTTTTGTGCGATATTTAGCATCAGCTAGAAAATATAGCCTCATTTAAGCAAGCTCACACAAAAGTTCAACAAATGTAAGCCATACGTGACGAAGATCATTCGAAGACACGTGAGTGGTGGAGCAAGTCTAACAGGATAGGTTATATTTTCCACTGCCTGGAAGGGCAATATGAATTATCGCATCACATATGTGACCCAAACTGATTATGGTGAGACAAAACCAACAGTAATTAGATTGCAGTAAACTATTATTGATAAAAACTTCAGTATACTTAGGCTGAATCTGTTCTTTTTTAATTCCAGAAAGAGACTCTAAAGCGATATTTTAAGGTAATAGGATCTGCAGATAAAATAAGCACTTATATCAAAATAACTTCTTAACTGTGGTAAAATAGTTACGGGCACATTGTACATTTATCAACACTCTGTTGTGTATACTATTGGATTAGACGTCTATTTTTCATTGTAATCTAATAGATTTTGCCATTTTAAATGGGAGAAGTTAGAATTGAGGTTTGGGTAATCGTGTTCTCAAATATATTGATTCATGAAAATTTTAATCTCTTGCTTCTACCAATAACAGATTTAAACTTGTTATAACCTTGTAACACTAAAATAAAAACGAGGAACTACAATCAATGTCCTAGATATTCCCTGCGGTATTTATATCGTTGTACTCCAGTCTCCATTCATAACTTATATGGATCAAGCCTCATTTACTTCGACAGTTCTCCTGATTATATCAGAAACGCATTTGCATAGCCTTTGCCAAATGCGTCGAACTCTTAGCTGTATTTCTAAAAGTTCGATACGTTCAGGTTAATTTAGAGCTTCCTATGTCAGACACTAAACTGGACACGACATATACAAACTATCAACATCGATCATATTGCTTGTTTTTAATAATAATTACATTTGAAGCAAATGACTGTAGATATTACTGAGGTAGCCTTTCCCGGACTGGACGAATGACACATGTTTTCTTTATCATTCTACACAAAGGTCATGAGGCTGAGCTCAGTTAACATATTATTTTCTGTTTAAACTTTAATGTTGTTTTCATCGCAAGTAAGATTCTTTATTAGGTAGCATGAAGAATCCGAGAATCAATATTTATGATTTTGTTGGAGAGTACAATAGGATGCAAAGCAACCCTATTATTGTAGAGGTAACTGGAAGAAATTTTAAAAAAATAGAATTAGTTCCAAAACTAAGTTTAAGGCCATTCAAAGAATGCATTTGATAAATAATGTCAGTAGTAGATACAATGTATAATATATTTATTATATTTATAAAGATCCAATGAAAAATACGGATTGCCGATTGATTCTAATGAATGGGTGTTTTTCTGGTCTTGTTGACTTGTGGGTAGAGCAAATCATTATAAATCTGTAAGTAGTTGCCTACTGGCTGGACTAACTCCCTCATTACCTCACGAATTATTTATGTTGTTAATTGACATTAGGACTAATAAACTGTTTGACATTCTACAGCTCGATGATTTAAGATAACTGAAAATACTGTTTTCGTAGTTTGTAATTTATTTAACAAGTTTAATAAGTCATGAATGATTGATAAGTAAAGAATTGGGGGGGGGAGGGGTTACCTTGAATTCGTTGATTAATGCATATTGAAACGTTTTCTCTGACAATTGCAAATAACGGAAGAGGTACGATTGGTGGATTTGTTCAGGAGCCATTTCAAATTCATGAAGAACGAAATCTCGTCGTCTGTGACATAATGATGTGTCATAATGCGAATATTTAAGACATATCAACACCAGGTGGCGCTCATGACTGTGATTTATGCAAGACTTGCATGAAGTGTTTAAGGAACATAGACATGATGACCGGTCGACTACTGTAGATCAACTGTAGTATAATGGATATCCCAATCGAAGCGATCGTCAGTTACCTCTAAACCATTGGGCAATTGTCTGTTTATATGTTCTTTGTCTGAAACCGAGAACTGTTGAAACAAAGAAACTCAAACACCCTGATAATTTTTTACAACAAATTGGAAGTAATTAGGGAAATATTCAGAAGAAAATCTTCACATTTGTAGAAGCTGCTATCCTAATGAGCAGGATAAGTGCGTTGGATAGGTTACTTCTGACTATGATTTTAATGGAGTCTGCAATAGGATGTAAAACAACCTCATTATTGTAGTGATACCTAGAATAATTTTTAATACAAAAAATACCATTAGGTCCGAAACTAAATTTAAGGCCATTCAACGAAAGTATTTGATAAGTAATGTCACTAGTAGATATAATAATTACAGTTGCATCAGTTGATAAATGTAGGGAAGATTTCCATTGGCCACAACATAACCATGTGATCAGGCCCAATTGCGTTTTACTTCTGTATAAACTGTACGGAGAACTACTGTATACGTCTATAAATAGAGTCACGTGCAAAATAACTAATTTAAACACAGAATCGGAAGTCATACACACTGCATGCCTTTGAAAGGAAATAAAAATGGTTGGTTTATATTTTATTTAGAAACTGTAATAAATTGATTAGACAGAATCAAATAACAAATCTTTCTAAATTTTCTGAAGATAATTCTATCTTTGATTAGGTTTTAAAAAAAGTTAAGAAACTCAAAATCTTCCAAGAACAACATTGGGGCTATGTTGTACAGTACTTTCACTGCAGGCCGTTAAACTAATTTAAAACAATAGGTAAATGGATATAGGGATTTACAGTCCTACAATGTAAGATGCCGAACTTGATAGTTGCGATGTGGGGGTGAGGTGTAGAAATCCTGATACCCCATCGTAACTGTCATGGTTGATGTCTTGCATTGTTTGACTCTTGGACCCCCATCACCATAACCATATACCGATACTATGAATGCGAATTTAAATAAAAGATTAAGACCATGGTGTGGAATGTTCAAAACCTTATGTTGCCTACAATTGGTAGAATTATTTTTTTGTTGACGTAGATATTACGTTGCAGATGGAAAATCACCAGTTTTATAAATAGCTAAGTAGCAACCGCCCTCAACAAGAATTCATCCTCTAAAATAAAGCTCTAAAACTGATAGGAAATATCTTTTAAAAAATAACAATACAAAAATTAATAAAATTATAAAGAATTGCAATTACAAGACTTTAACGTTTTTTTCAGAGTTTATCCAGTTATTAAAACTTTTGACGCATGGATCAGCTTACAACATTGACACATTTTCAATGGTCTCCTGGCAATATGCTGTTCTGATCATTACTCAAAAGGCAAGTTTATTACCAGGACAAATCCTCAATATTCGGCTGAGTGGTGGAGCAAGTCTAACAGTATGTAATCCGTATTTTTTATTGGATCTTCACAAATATGACAAATCTAACATACCATATATCTGCTACTGATTTTATCAAATACATTCTTTGAATGGCCTTAAACTTAGTTTTGATTTGATTCTATTTTTTAAATAATTTCTTCTAGTTATCACTAGAATAATGGGGTTGTTTGTATCCTGTTTTAATACTCAACAAAATCATAAACATTGATTATCGGATTCTTCTTGCTATCTAGTAAAGTATGTTACTTGCGTTGCAATCAACATTAAAGTTTAAACAGAGAATAATATGTTAACTAAGTTCAACCTCTTAACTTTTGAGTAGACTGTTAACGAAAACGGGTGTGATTCCACCTGATCAAGCAAATTTAATAGTGAATTTTTTTCGGACGGTGGGTGGGAGGAAGGTGATGATCGATGCATCGTGTTAACTTGAATTCGTTGATTAACGCGTATTGAAACGTTTTCTCAGACAATTGCACGTAACAGAAGAGGTACGATTGGTGGATTTGTTCAGGAACCATTTCGCATTCATGAAGAAAGAAAACTCAAGTGTGACAAAAATATGTGTCATAATGAGAATATTGAATACATAATATCAATACCTGGTGGCGCTCATAATTGTGGCATATGCAAGTTATGCATGAAGTGTTCAAGGAACATATACATGATTGATCGGTTGACAACTGTAAAGCAACTGTGTCATAATCGATATCCCATTGGAACCAATTGCCAACTACCTGTGAAGCATTTAGTAAGTGTCTGTCTATCTGTTCTTTGTCTGAGACCGAGAACTGTCGAAACAGAGGAAACTCTAACACCCTGATAGATTTTACTAGGTATATGAACCACTCGACATCTTCACTGAGTCACTATTTTTCATGCGTATTCTGTGATGTTTTCACCTCCGGCCAATACGTTTGAATTAATTATGGAAATTCTCAGAGAAAATCTTCAAATTTGTCGACGCTGCTATTCTAATGTTTAGGATAAGTGTGTTGGATAGGTTAATTTTGACTAACAAACTGCTATTTATGATTTTGTTGGGGACTACAGTAGGATGAAAAACAACCTCATTATTGTCATGATACCTAGAATAAATTATTTATAAAACATACCATTAGGTTCAAAACTAAATTTAAGGTCACACCCTGTTAAATTTTTACTGTTATATGTACCGATCGATATATTCATAGCGTCCCTGTTTTTCATGCGCAATCAGTGGTATTTTCGCTTCCGACCCATAAATTTGAAATGATTATGGAAATGTTCAGCTCCTATCCTAATGAATAAGATAAGCGCGTTTTATAAGTTAATTTTGACTAACACCTGTTATTTATCATTTTCTTGGCAACTACAATAGGATGCAAAACAACCTCATTATTGTAGTTATACTTAAAATAAATTGCTTTCAAACGATACCTTTTGGTTCAAAACTAAATTTAAGGACGTTCATGAAAAGTATTTGATAAGTTATGTCAGCAGTAGATATATTCTATAATAAATTTATATTATTTTTAAAGCTCTAATAAAACATACGTATTGCATACTGATTGCGTGACTCAAATGCACTGGTTTTTTTCTAGCCCAGATGACTTGTGGGTGTGCCAAATCATTAGAAATTTATATGAATTGTGAATCAACTGTGTCATAACGGCAACCCCAAATGGAACCGATTGTCAGCTACCTGTGAAGAACTGATTAATTGTCTGTTTGTCTGGTCTATTTTGAATAACATAGAGACAATACAAATCGGATACGTGTGGTCAGTAGGTTAATTTAGCCTAACATGGGCAGAATACAAACTGAGTGCATTATATGGCGCAGTAAATTGATGTATGAACATGTATCAAAATTGTATTGAAAAACTTGTATAAGAATATTGCATTAATATTTAATATGATATCAATTCATCCCGTTATTCAAACGTTTGAGCATGTATCAGTTTACAACATTGATTCATTTTTAATGGCCTTATGACAAGATTACGTTCTGATCATTGCTCAATAGGCAAGTTCATTTCCAGGACAAAGCCTCAGTATTCGGCTATTATCTCACATAATATTGTATTATATCTGCAAACAGTAAATAGTACAATGCTGCATCCAGCTATACGACTAAAATTAATGCATCATTGAGATAAAATCTTCCAAATGACTGACACGCACTCGTCAAGTTCTCAAAAACTTTGGCATTTCTTCTAACGGACAAATGCACACTGTTATTTATCAATTTTATTTGTGCAGCAACATCTGGCAGCTACAACTTGATGCTCTCAAATGTAGGTCACAAAATTCAGGTTTGTACGATATTTAGCATCAGCTGGAGAATATAGCCTCATTTAATCAGGCGCTCACAAACTTTCAACAAATGTAAGCCATACATGACGATGATCATTCGAAGACGCACGACGAAGACACGCGTCGAGTGGTGGAGCAAGTCTAACAGAATAGGCTGTACTTTCCACTGCCTGGAAGGGCAATATAAATTGATCGCGTCACATACGTGACGCAACTTGATTTTGGTGGGAAATAACCAAAAGTGATTCGATTGCAGTAACCAATTATCGATAAAAGCTTCAGTGTACTTAAGCTAAATCTGTCCTATTTTTAATTACATTAAGTGACTCTGAAGCGATATTTTAAGGTAATAGGACCTGCTGATAAAATACGCCCTGATATCACAAGTAACTTAAGATTTAGACTTTTTTGAAAGAGGGAAGTTATAGTTGGGGTTTGGATAATCGTATTCTCGTAGTCGAACCCTAACTGTGTTACTGAAAATTCGTTAAGTTCAGATGAATTTAAAGCAACTTAGTTATGTTAGACACGAAACGAGACACATACAAACTATCAACATCGGTCATGTTTCATTTTCTAACAATAGTTACATTTGAAGGAAAGGACTGTAGATATTAGTGAAATGACCTTTCTGGAACAGGTTGAATCACACTCATCTTCTTTAACATTCTACACAAAGGTCAAGAGGATGAACACCGTTAACATATTATTTTCTGTTTAAACTTTAATGTTGATTTCAACACAAGTAACATTCTTTACTAGGTAGCATGAATACCCTGACAGATTTACTAGGTATATGGACCACTGGATATATTCACTATTTTCATGCATTCTGTGATATTTTTTTTTGTTTGTTTTGTTTGTCCGATAGGTTCGAACTAATTATGGACGTTTTCAGATGAAAATCTTCAAATTTGTCGACGCTGCTATTCTAATGTCTAGGATAAGAGTGTTTCATAGATTCATGTTGACTAACACCTGTTATTTATGATTTTGTTGGAGACTATAATAGGAGGCAAAATAACCTCATTATTGTAGTGATACCTAGAATAAATTATTTCTGAAAGATACCATTAGGTTCACAACTAAATTTAAGGACGTTCATGAAAAGTATTTAATAAGTACTGTCAGTAGTAGATATATTGCATAATATATTTAACTTATATTTAAAGATCAAATAAAACATACTGATTTTCATACTGATTGCTTGACCCTAATGCACTGGTTCTTTCATAGTCCAGTTGACTTGTGGGTGTAGCAAATCTTTAGAAATTTATACGAATTGTGAATCAAGTGTGACATAATGGCTACCCCAATAGAGCCGATTGTCATCTACCTGTAAAGCATTGATTAATTGTCTATTTATCTGTTCTTTCTTAAGTAACATTGACAAAAGACAAATCTGATACGTGTGGTCAATAGGTTAATTTAGCCCAACATGGGCAGAATACAAACTGAATGCATTATACTACATCCCAAACTCATGTATGAACATGTATCAAAATTGTATTGAAAAACTTGCATAAGAATATTGCATTAATATTCAATATGATTTCAATTCATCTCGTCATTCAACCTTTTGACGCATGGATCAGCTTACAACATTTACCCATTTTCAATTGTCTCATTGCAATATGACGTTCTGATCATTACACAAGAGGTAGGTTTCTTACCAGTACAAAACTTCAGTATTCGAAAAATTAAAATACTTAATATTGTAATATATCTGCAAACGGTAAATAGTTCAATGCTGCATCCTGCTATAAGACTAAAATTAATGCATCACTGAGATAAAATCTTCCAAAATGACTGACACACACTCGTCAAGTTCTCAACAATTTTGGCATTTCTTCTAACGGACAGTGCACATTGTTATTTATCAGTTTCATTTGTGCAGCAATGTCTGGCAGCTACAGCTTGATGCTCTCAAATGTAGGTCACAAAATTCAGGTTTGTACGATATTTAGCATCAGCTGGAGAATATAGCCTCATTTAATCAGACGCTCACAAAATGTCAGCAAATGTAAGCCGTACGTGACGAAGATCATTCGAAGACACATGTTGAGTGGTGGAGCAAATTTAGCAGAATAGGCTATACTTTCCACTGCCTGGAAGGACAATATAAATTGATCGCATCACGTACGGTACCCAATTTCATTATGGTGGGAAGTAACTAACAATGATTCGATTGCAGTAACCAATTATAAATAAAATCTTCATTATAAATTGGCTAATTCTGCCCTTTTTTAATTACAGTAAGTGACTCTGATGCGATATTTGAAGGTAGTAGGACCTGCAGATAAAATACGCCCTGATATCAAAAGTAATTTATTAACTGTGTTACAATAGTTATGGGTGCAATGTACCTTTATTAATACTCTTTTCTTTACTCTATTGGATTAATATTGTCTCCTTTTCATTGTGATCTAATAGATGTAGACATTTTTGAACGAGGGAAGTTACAGTTGGGGTTTGGGTAATCGTATTTTCAAATATATTGATTCAATAAAAGTTTGACTCCCTTGCATCTACCAACAACACAATTAACTTTGCTGAACCCTTGATCATTAAAATAAAAACGAGGAACTACAATCAACATTATAGAATTCACCAGCAGTATTTCAATAGTTGTACTCCAGTCTCCATTCGTAACTTTCATGGATCTAGCCTCATTAAATTTGACAGTTCTCCTGAATATATCATATACACGTTGCATAGCATTTGCAAAATTCGACGAACCCTAGCTGTGTTACTGAAAGTTCGATAATTTCACTTGAATTTAGAGCACCTTACTTATGTTAGACACTAAACATATACAAATTGTCAGCATCGGTCATGTTGCTTTTTCTAACAATATTTACATTTGAAGCATATGACTGAAGTGACCTTTCCGGAACAGATCGAATCACACCCGTTTTCTTTAACATTCTACACAAAGGTCAAGAGGTTGAACTCAGCTAACATATTATTTTCTGTTTAAACTTTAATGTTGATTTCAACGCAAGTAACATTTTTTACCAGTTACCACGAAGAATCCGAGAATAGATATTTATGATTTTGTTGGATCGTACTATGGGATGCAAAATAACACTATTATTGTAGTGATAACTAGAAGAAACCATTTTTTAAAAATTAAATCACTTCCAAAACTAAGTTTGAGGCCATCCAAAGAATATATTTGATACGTAATGTCAGTAGTAGATATACGGTATATTATATTTATCATATATTTAAAGCTCAAAACAAAACATACGGACTGCATACTGACTGCATAATTCTAATGAATGAGTGCTTTTCTGGTCCAGTTGACTTTTGGGTTGAGCAAATAATTAGAAACGTATATGAACTTGCCTACTGGTTAGACTAACTCCCTCATTACCTCACGAATTATCCATATTGTTAATTGACTTTAGGATTAACATGCTGGTTGACATTTTATAGCTCGATGATTTAAGATAACTGAAAATATAAATTTTCGTTGTTTGTAACTAATCAAGCTCATCATAATTGAAAGATAAATAGATTTTTTTGTTTTTGGGAGGGGGAGGGGTGACTATTGATGCATCTTGTTACCTTGAATTCGTTGGTTAATGCATATTGAAACGTTTTCTCTGACAATTTCACGTAAAACCGAAAAGGTACGATTGGTGGATTTGTTCAAGAGCGATTTCGCGTTCATGAAGAGAACAAACTCATGTGTGACATAACGATGTGTCATAATGAGAATATTGAATACATAATATCAATACCTGGTGGCGCTCATCATTGTGTCATATACAACATTTGCATGAAATGTTCAAGGAATATAGACATGATCGACCGGTCGACAACTTTAAAGCAACTGTGTCATAATGGTTATCGGTCGACAACTTTAAAACAACTGTGTCATAATGGTTATCGGTCGACAACTTTAAAGCAACTATGTCATAATGGTTATCCCATTCGAAGCAGTTGCCAACTACCTGTGAAGCTTTTAGTAAGTGTCTGTTCAGCTGTTCTTTGTCTGAGACCGAGAACTGTCGAAACAGAGGAAACTCTAACACCCTGAAAAATTTTACTACGTATATGTAACACTCGATATCTTCACTGAGTCACTATTTTTCACGCGCATTCTGTGATAATTGGAAATGTTATAATTTGTCGACGCTGCTATTCTAATGTGTAGGATAAGCGCGTTGGATATGTTAATTTTGACTAATGCCTGTTATTTATGATTTTTGGGGGGGATTATAATAGGATACAAAACAACCTCATTATTGTAGTGATACCTAGAATAAATTATTTTTCAAAGACACCATTAGTTTGAGAACTAAATTTAAGGTCATTCAAGAAAAGTATTTGATAAGTAATGTCAGTAGTAGATATATTGTCTAATAGATTTATCTTATTTTTAAAGCTCAGATAAAACATACGATTGCACACTGATTGATTGACTCTAATGCACTGGTTCTTTTCTAGTCCAGATGACTTTGTGTGGAGCAAATCAATATAAATCTATATGAATTTTGAATTAACGGTGACATAATGGGTGCCCCAATAGAACCGATTGTTAGCTACCTGTAAAGCATTAATTAATTGTCTATTTATCTGTTCTTTGTTGAGTAACATGGACAAAATACATATCGGATACGTGTGGTCGGTAGGTTCATTTAGCACAACATGGGCAGAATACAAACTGAGGGCATTATATGCCGTCGCAAAGTGATGTTTAAGAATGTATCAAAATTGTATTGAAAATTTTTTTATAGGATTATTAATAATCACTATGATTTCAATTCATCTAGTTATTCAAACTTTTGATGCATAGATCAGCTTACAACAATGACATATTTTCAATGGTCTCATGGCAAGATGACGTTCTGATCATTACTCAATAGGCAAGTTTACTACCAGGACAAAGCTTCAATATTCGAAAATTATAACACTTAATATTGTAATATATCTGCAAACGGTAAACAGTTCAATGTTGCATCTTGCTATAAGAGTAAAATTAATGAATCACTGAGATATAATCTTTCCAATTGCTGACATACGCTCGTCAAGTTCTCAACATTACTTCTAAGAGCCAAATTCACATTGTCATTTAGTAATTTCAATTGTGCAGCAATATCTGGCAGCTGCAGCTTGATGCTCTCAAATGTAGATCACAAAGTTCAGGTTTGTACGATATTTAGCATCAGCTGGAGAATATAGTCTCATTTGACCAGGCGCTCACAAAATTTCAACAAAAGTAAGCCATACATGACGAAGATCACACGAAGACACGCGTTGAATAGTGGAGCTAAAAGAATAGACAATATATTCTACAGCGTGAAAGGGCAATATAAATTGATCTCATTACGTACGTAACGCAGGCTGATTATGGTGGGACAAAAGCAACAGTCTTGAGATTGCAATAACCAATCATTGATACAAGCTTCAGTATACTTAAGCTAAATCTGCCCTATCTGTAATTCCAGTAAGTGAACAGGACCTGCAGATAAAATACGCCCTGATATCAAAAGTAACTTATTAACTGTGTTACAATAGTTACGGGTGCAATATACCTTTATTAATACTCTATTGTTTTCACTATTGGATTAATTGTCTATTTTTCATTGTGATCTAATAGATTTAGACATTTTTGAAAGAGGGAGGTTATTGTCGGTGTTTGGGTAATCATATTCTCATTTTATAGCTCTATGATTTAAGATACCTGAAAAAATAGATTTTAGTCCTTTGTAACTAATCAGCTAATTTAATAAGTCATGATTGATTGATAAATAGAGAATTTGGGGGGAGGGGGTGACGATCAATTCATCGTGTTACCTTGAATTCGTTGGTGGTTAATGCATATTGAAACATACGTAACCTGAGACGTTCGATTGGTGGATTTTTTTAGGAGCCATTTCAAATTCATGAAGAAAAGAATCTTGTTGCATGTGACTGAAAGATATATCATAATGAAAATATTTAATAGATAATATCAATAACAGGTGGCACTCAGGATTGTAACATATACAAGCTTTGGATGAAGTATTTAAGTTACATAGGCATGATTAACCCGTCGACATCTGTTGATCATCTGTAGCATAATGGCTAACCCAATTGATCCGATTGTCAGCTACATCTAAAGCATTGAGCAATTGTTTGTTTACCTGTTCTTGTCTGAAACAGAGAATTGTCGAAACAAAGAAAACTCTAACACCCTGATATTTTTTTACTATGTTATATGTACCGATTGATATATTCATTGAGTCCCTGTTTTTCATGCGCAATCAGTACTATTTTCGCTTCCGACAGTAATGATGGAAATTTGCGAAAGAAAATCTTCAAATTTATAGAAGCTGCTATCCTAATGAACATGAAAAGCGAGTTGCATAGACTAATGTTGACTAACACATGTTATTTATGATTTTGTTGGGGACTACAGTAGGATGCAAAACAACCTCATTATTGTCATGATACCTAGAATAAAATATTTTTCAAAGATACTATTAGGTTCAAAAGTAATTTTAAGGCCATTCAAAGAATATATTTGATAAGTAATGTCAGTAGTAGCTTTTAAAGCTCCAATACAAAATACGGATTGCATACTTACTGCTTAATTCTTGACTTGTGGATGGAGGAAATCATTAGAAATTTATATGAAGTTGCCTACTGGGTGGACTAACTCCCTCATTACTTCACGAGTTATTTATATTGTTAATTTACTTTAGGATTAACATACTGGTTGAAATTTTATAGCTCGATGATTTAAGATAACTGATAATATAGATTTTAGTCGTTTGTAACTAATCATGCAAATATAATAAGACCAAGAATGCTCAATAAATGGTGAATTTTTTTTGGAGGGGGAGGGGGTGACGATCGTATCATCTTGTTACCTTGAATGAGTTGATTAACGCAAATTGAAATGTTTTCTCTGACAATAGCACGTAACGGAAGAGGTACGATTGGTGTATTTGTTCAGGAGCCATTTCGCCTTCATTAAGAAAGAAAACTTGTTGTCTGCGACATAACGATGTGTCATAATGAGAATATTGAAGATATAATATTAATATCAGGTGGCACACAAGATTTGCATGAAGTATATGATGACCGGTCGACCACTGTGAATCAATTGTGACATAATGGATATCCCAATCGAACCGATCTTCCGCTACTTGTAAAGCATTGAGCAATTGTCTATTTATATGTTCTTTGTCCGAGGCCGAGAACTGTCGAAACATCGACAACTCAAACATCCTGGTAAATTATTTACTATGCTATATGTACCGATTGATATATTCATAGAGTCCCTGTTTTTCACGCGCGATCAGTGATATCTTCACTTCCGACCCATAAATTTGAAGCAATTATTGAAATGTTCCAAAGAAAATCTTCAAATTTGTAAGCGTGTAGGATAGGTTAATGTTGATTAGCACCTGTTATTTATGATTTTGTTAGGAACAACAGTAGGATGCAAAACAACCTCATTATTGTAGTGATACCTAGAATAAATTATTTTTAAAAGATACCATTAGGTTCAAAACTAAATTTAAGGTCATTCAAGAAAAGTGTTCAATAAGTAATGTCAGTAGTAGATATATTGTATAATAAATTTATATTATTTTTAAATCTCAGATAAAAAAAAATACGGATTGCATACTGATTGATTGACCCTAATGCACTGGTTCTTTCATAGTCCAGTTGACTTGTGGGTGTAGCAAATCTTTAGAAATTTATATGAAGTGTGAATCAACTGTGGCATAATGGCTACCCCAAATGGCTACCTTTAAAGCATTGATTAATTGTCTGTTTATATGTTCTTTGTTGAGTAACATGGACAGAATACAAATCAGATAAGTGCAGTCAATAGGTTAATTTAGCCCAACATGGGCAGAATACAAATTGGGTAAATTATATGTTGTCGCAAATTTATGTCTGAAAATATATCAAAATTGTATTGAAAAATTTGAATAGAAATTTTGCATTAATATTCAGTATGATTTCAATTCATCCGTCATTCAAACATTTGACGCATGGATCAGCTTACAATACTGACACATTTTCAATTGCCTCATGGCAAAACGACGTTCTGATCATCACGTAATAGTCAAGTTTATTTCCAGGACAAGGCCCAATATTCGGCTATTATAACAGTATTGCAATATATCTGCAAGCAGTAAACTGTTCAGTGTTGCATCCTGCTATGAAATTAAAATTAGTTAATCATCACACTCGTCAAGTTCTTGGTAAATGAGGTACAAATACAAATTGTTATTTATGAACTTCATTTGAGCAGCAACGTATGGCAGCTGTAGCTTGATACTCCAAAATGTAGTAGTTCTTAAAGTTCAATTTTGTACGATATTTAGCACCAACTGGTGATTATATCATGAACGCATTTGCATAACCTTTGCAAAATGCTTCGAACCCTAGCTGTGTTACTGAAAATTACAATCTATATTATTAACTGACTTTAGGACCAATATACTGATAGTCATTCTACAGGTAGGTGATTTAAGATACTGAAAATACAGATTTTAGTCGTTTGTAATTAATCAAGCAAAACGAAATCATAAATGATTGATAAATAGATATGTTTAAGTTGGTTGACGATCGATGTATCGTGTTACCTTGAATTCATTGATTAGTGCATATGCAAACAATTTGCATGATTCAATATTAGTTAAGTGAATATATTTCGAATACAGACTGGAAACAGAATAATACTATCCATCAAAGTAAGTACTCTACAAGTTCATTCAAAACATACAAATAATGAAACCAATCGTATTTCCAAACTATGCCTTCGTATTTCATAAGCATATACCGCCTACTGTATTATTTAACTTTCAGATCAAGCCATTCTGTTGTATTGGATGTATCCAACTCTGTGCGTAGCACGGTTAAAACGGTGTATATGCATGTGTCTATAAAACAAATTCAGACGAAAAACAACTCTATTTTGATGAGAAAAATATTTATGTCGAGTCTTAAGCGCATACAGTATTCGATCAGTTGACTTCATTAGTAATTCATGCTTTCATCAAAGATCGCAACAAAATACTCCGAACACATAGTATTCATATTATTAAGAAAAAAGTTTACGACATGGTTTGGAGAGTATTTGATACTACATCAAAATAAAAATACACCGATGCAGCGACGACGCTTTGTTTAGAGCTTTACTCAAGGAGTCACTAGCAATTTCGCAGAGAATTCGTATCAGTTAAGCATGTTGGTCTCTCTTTTAATACCTAATCTTTCAACACGTCATTTTATTTAGATATATTTTACTTTGCAATAAATTTTGCATAAAATACCTTAAAATATACAGTTTATATCTACGGTACTAAGCAGCCACGCTCTTTTTTCATTTTTAAAGTCGCGCAATTTGTAAAGATAAAATCGTTACCATCAGCTGCAACAACACACAGGCAAACTTTCCTGTTGCAATGGACGAACATTTTTTTGTCAGACTTTTTACGTTTACTTCAGGTAGGTTTGATAAGGAACTCGATAAAATATACCTATGGAGTTTAGTTGTCTTCGATTTTAAGAAAATCGGAGTTTTAAGTTAAAACAGGAACAGCTGAGAAGTAGTCTTGATCAACCAGACTCTTGGGTGACTTTGAGAGATTTTATCGGGTTTGTTATAAATCTCACAAAGACACCTAAAAGTCTGATGGAAACATGTACCGCGAATGGTCATTCAGACCCTTAGTACATATTGTCAGCGTAAGCGTTTACACATTTTGTGGTGACAACTTAATACGGTACCAAATGTTTGCCGTGTTTTACACGAAGTAACCTGTCGATGAATATTTGAATGTACAAAGGCTGATTTGGTCATTCCCTATTTACGGCAGCGATGACTCTATAATTCCTTAATCATATGCATAATGTAGCTTGTTCTAATTAACGTTTGCCTTTTCATCACAGTTACTTTAACTGTATCAAAGGCATTATCATTTGAAAATACAGATCAAGGATAATTTCGCTATTTATCAAGGCATACTGAAATCTATACGGCTCTGAAAAATGTTCCTCATTGTTGCCTATTTTTGTATCGTTTTTCTTATGATATCCAAAAAGATTTTATTCATTTACTACAATCAGAAGACTTTATAAAAACAATCGATATATTTAAAAGGTTGCCAATTAAACTGATAAACATTCATTTTATCCACAACGAAAGATCCATCAACCCTTTTAGATCTTCTAATATTTTAGTATTGCAGTTTTCAAAAAAAACCCCAGAAACTTATTCATGTTTAATTTAAAAGGTTTTGTTTGTCCTTTTCTCTGATTTTATTTGATAGGCTAGATACACTCGCTACTTTGCAGATACTTTGCCATTGTTATTATTTAATATTTCAACCTTTCAACTGGTAGAATATCTTAATGGGCAATTTTTATTTCATCCTTCATTATTTCATAATATCTTGTTCTTGAAACATACACCTTTTACAGGTCTTCTTGACATTGTTTTCTTTTCCTAGTTCTTTATACACATCACTTTTGGATAATAAGTAGTTTACCGATTCCGATTGCTCCAGAAATTTTTTATTAACATTTATTAGTAAACATTTTGTTGACAATTATCGTTTCACTGGCTTTAGTTTATGTCCTTCAGACTGACAGTCTTCATGCACTGCACCCTTGATTCGCTGTGATCATATGTTAAGTTTTCAACTGTATTAACTAGATATCTTTATGATCAGACGGTCTCATTGCTAACCTATTTATCTCAAAATTGTAAATATCATGTTTATACCATCCAATGATTAGAAAATTGGTATATCTCTCTTTCAAATTAAGCAGGCACTTTCAATAGTTTTCAGAATTGAAAATCATGAGCCTCTGCCTTTTCAGCTCCAACACATTTTGTTTCAATTTGTTTTCCATGAGCTCTACCAGAAGTATGCGTGCTTTGCGATACTTCCCACATTACTTATTAATCCAATAATTCATCATATTTAGATCCTCTTACATCATCCTTCAACTTTCATATCATTGTCTTATCCAATAAAGGTAGTCCAAACTTGTTGTTCTAGGATAATCAGAAATATATAAATGAAAAATGTTAAAACAGATCCTGCATATCTACATTTCAAAAGACATATGAGTCATAACTTCCTTTTATAATACTACTAATATCCTCATTAACAAAGCGTATTCTTTTGATATGGAATTCAAGTGAGTCTGTATCGGTATACTAAATATTTTATTTTCAATATATTTATGTTTAGTAATCAATACTAAAAGTTGTATATCGAAAGTATGCTAACTCAAAACGTTTTAAAACTTATAAAGATCGACCTACTTAGAAGTATTGTTTTGAGATTTATTTGCACTAAAAGAATAGTTTACCTAACACACGTAACAAACTAAACATTATAGTTGCTTTCCAATCGCTCGAAAGAGTCAAAAGACTTAACATCCAGGACTTTGGTTCCTTCTCTAATATTTTCCATGGTTTTAACAAATATAACATTATTCATTAGTTGGAAAAGGTTTCATCAAAGCCATTTATTGCAAATTTTATCTAAGACTGTTATTGAAAGGTATGCATTTTTCCATCACAGGATTGTTGGAAGGAATATTATTGTTCTATTACATTTTCGTTTCAGTTTTTGATGTTGTCGGAGGGGACGGTATATTTACACTTAGATAATATTCAACATTCCAGTAGTGAGTCAATTACTAGCTGTATTATTTTGTGTATTTTACTTTTCCTTCTTCAAATTGTATATCTGACTTCTTAAGAGGTATTATCATTACAGACGCACGAAACTCTTTAAATAAGACACTTAAATTGCTTGTACCTATCGATATGTTGGATATAATAATGCACTGTTTAATTAAGCATTTTTGAAAGTGTCATTTAATGTTCTATTTATATTAATTGTATATTGACTGCAACAGGATTTATCTGGTACATAAACGGAGTTATTGTGATTTTGTCTACGGTAACTGTATTTACATAGATTGCTAAAGGGAGATCTTCCCAAATCGAATCATACTTTATTTAGTACCTACTGGCAAATAACTACTTTAACGTAGTTAGGAGGTTAAATGTACAATTACAGTTTCACCGTATGTTCCGAAATGTCTAAATCTCTGAATATATATGTTGTGGTGTGTGGTGTGTCCCCGTGTGTCCTTGGATATTATTACGGAATGTTGTTTTGGTTTTTTTTTATCTTTAACCTTGGTGCAGAATTTATTCTTCCTATCCTTATCCTGAATTGACCCATTGGTGCTTTGCATAATATTTAAAAACAATACACGTTATATTCTATTTAACGAGTGCTTATATATTCATGTCCAAACTGACATTGTATCAATAGGTTCTGGAATTATGGACCTCATCCTAAATTTGCATAATGTTTCCAAATGTGTTTTGATGAATTTAGTTGATTGTATATAAAGACTTCCATGTGATCTCATGAATCATCCATATTGTTCATAAACTTTAAAATCACTATTATGACTGTTATTCTAATAATCCGTCATCTCACTTGACTATAAACTTGTTGACAACCCGAAATGAATAGTTATTTCATAATATATTCATCATTTGCAATTAATCAAACGATATGAATAATTTATCAGTGATGAAAACGCCGAGACGTTTTCGTTTTAATTACTGATTAATGACGCATGCTGCCTCGAATTGATTAATTACCGCACATTCAAATGACTTTTATTTATTTCCGATGTAAAAGCTATTGGGTTACTTTACACATCTATATCGACAACGGCGGATATTACTGGCCAGAAAAACGTGTTAGCCATAACCCTAATACCAATTTGAGAAAACATAGGCGTAATGTCGTTCAGTTACGCTTTCTTAAACAAAAAGTTTATGTTACATCTTTAGGAAGCAATAAGATCAGTTTCTGGTTCTGGTTATTCGCGTGATAGAATACAGAAATAACACATTAGAGAGCGAAATGGTCGTGGATTTTTGAAATTTTATTAGACTTTGTTTGCCGACCTTTGGACTTTCTAAAATACGTTTTGCACTGATTTATTTAAATACATTCGCATCGAAACTGGAGGCTGGTCGGAACCTTGTGGTTTGATGTTCTGACAGCTTGGTGATAGTGACTGCATAATATGTACAGTTCATCTCAATACAATTTTGGCAATTATCATTTATTAATATTTCAGTATTTACTATATATTTATTTTATGTATATAAAGGAAATCACTCTCCCACTCCCACCCCCAAAAAGGTTTAATTCTCTGTCTGTCGTGCAAAAATATCAGAATGAACTACATTATTCATTTTATCATAGCCTTTGAATTTATGTTTTCCTGGACTACTTTGATAGAATGTGTATTCCATCTGTGGTTTTTCAACATTTCAAAACAGGTTTCTGTAAAGAACTCATGAGATATTATATTGGGGAAAAACGATAGGGACTTTACACCAGTGATAGAAAAGCCACGAGGTGTTCCGACTACGGTAGGTCACGTTAACACTCGCATGAATTCGACTCTGTTTTTGAAAGGCGATTTGCCTCTCATCGGAATGTGATAAGAATGTTTCAAATGCATTGAGCTCGTAGAATGCAGTGATGCAGTTCTTACAGGCTATGCAATAATCCTTGTAATAAGGTGCCTCTCTAATCCGTTGTCTTATTATTTCAGTTTCTGTGCTGCATATATTAAGGAACATTATTATTTGCATGTTGTTCTAGTCTGTACACATAATATGCTATAGCAATTATTCCATTATTTATTGTAATCCACCCCACCACTTTGTCCGTTTAGCAAAGGGTTCATACATGATACTGTTATTAGTCAACTAATGTTAGTTTCTATGAGATTTAATTTCTACAATTACAATGGTATGAAACTATGTACTTGATGATCTGTGTTTTATTTTCCTTTGGTCTGATACTGGGGACTCTGAAGTTATCTCCCTTCTATCTTTGAATTTCAATAAATCCCACGACGCAAGGATAGGCAATAATATCTTTACTATTCGCATTTACACACTTTTTGGGGCCATATACAACGATTTGCACTAAATCATATCTAGGCCATCACAGACAGGAGAAGTTAGTTTTAAAAATTTTCTTTTGTTTGGAAATACTGCAATTAGGATCATGATAAAAATTCCTACAAAATTATTTTCGCATTTCCCACACAAAAACTAGACTTTCTAATACAAAACCTTTAAGATGGCACATGTATATAATTCATGTCATAAATAAATATGATAATAGAGGTATAGAAAGGAGATATTGGGGCCAATGACAAGGGAAGACTGTAGATCCTACGTCATATATACAAGAAAATATTCAAAAACTGTTGTGATCGAACCATTTTTGCTTTGTTTTTTAATTAGTTTTTTTTCCCTCTTAATACAATTAGAATTGTACATTTAACTGGTTTTCTTCCAGTAATAATACACGCCTTAGATTAATATACAAGAAAAGAAATAATGTTTGTTAGTTTCAGAACCTCCTCCACGTACACCGACTGTAGAGATCCCTGCCGTAGGGAGTTGCAATTATTCCGCAGCTTTGCATGTATAATCAGTAGTTTTTATCAACATGCCAAAAGTGTATGAAAGTGTGGGAGTTTTAAAACTGGGGTCGTATGAACTCCCCTAGCAAGGTAATCTGAAGTAGATCATCTGAAAGATTATTGTACAAATTGACACTGGACGGTATCAATGATTTTCTATAAGGTGCATACCTGCATATGACTGAAACATTCGTCGTCTTTAAAGAACCAGTCCTTGGATATAGCCCAAACACGAAGAACTCTGTTTCTGGGTGTGATCGCTATAACAACTCCTTTATCTCGGTACAAAAAAAAAAACAAAACAAAAAAAACAAAACAAAACAAAACAAAACAACAAAGCGGGTCTACGCTCATTATGTTCCGCTGTCGTTATTCATGTCTTCTTCAGCCTCAGAGGTGATGCGGGTTCTTAACCCAAGAATGGAGCTTTTGACAGTGCGAGAAGAACCACAAGAACAACTGCACTCGGTTCACGAACATTGTTTTTGTGTTTCACTCACCAAATGTCAGACATATTACACAATGGATGTTTTTGTGTTTCACTCACCAAATGTCAGACATGTTACACAATGGATGTCGACTTATCCTGCTTACCTCACGGGGATTATTTTTGTGAAGAACAATTAGTCACCCAGTAAAACAATCCTACGTTTCGGACTACTTCCCCATTCACTCAGGAGAATAAAAAATTGAAACAATAGAATAAGTTACTTTATTATATACTTATCAATTTTCTACCCAAGAACAAGCCAAATTTTTCCGTCATTCCCAGAAGTAGGAAAACGATACTGTCGTTTTCTGATTCTGATTCTGTATTACCATGCTCTCAAACGAGGTTGAAACTACATTTTCCTTTAATTTTCCCAGTTGTAACATAACAAGCGCAAACAGCCATACCGTACCCTCACTTGATATACAATTGGAACCGAAGAGCATTCTTTGTAATAAATCGTTATCATCTTGTTGCAGCAATGTGTCTGATCCCGCTGTGAATAACTGTCAAGATAATGATGTTATTCCATGCGAAGTATCCGTCGGAGCCATTCACAATGTCCCGTTAGAAACAGTTCAAACGCTATCAACCTGGCTTCGGATATAAATCTTCATTGTTATTCAGCTTGGAAATCTTCCGTGATGCAGATTTTGACAACTGCACAACGACTATATTTTGGTCTGCAGCCCCGCGTGTTATTCATAATGATAGTAGAGACTGTTCTACACATGTTTCATTCATACAATTGATATTCATGCTCATATCCGATGATCAAAATGAAATTCGGTTTATGATTTAAGATGAAGTTCGAATCAGAAAGGTTGAAATGTTAGTCAAATTTGTTTTTCAGTTACGTTTAGGGATTTTATTAAATTAAGTGAAACTTGATAGGTATATAATAAATATATCTTTATCATAGTAATTCAGACTTGATTGGTAGATCACATCTTGTAATTATCCGGCATTTCAGATCAGAAGAACTCGACGCAGTTAGTATGATTTTAACACACTATAATCATATATATGACTGTGTAGATAGATGAGAATTAATTATTGGGTGGTCATACAAGTGTGTCTGCTACGCACGAGTGCATATAACACCGATTAAGTAGCATCATTTTTGGTGATGTGTGCTTGTTCATGATGGAGTATGGGCTGGTGTGTGCAGGCAAGGTGATGGGTACCGCTTACCCGCGGACCTGGGTTCGAATCTCCGTAGAGTACAAATTAAAATTTCTCTAATCTGTATGATAGTATTATTTGCATTAAATATTAATCCTGCATTCTCCTATAGAATCCAGAGACATATATATTCCACCTACCAATAAAAGTTCTGTTACTGCGCCCTAATTTCAACATTTCCCATCTTCTTGACTACCTACCAACACAACAAATTACCCAACATCCAACCTACATTATTCCATCCGTGTACCTTTATTGTTATCTTTTCAGTGGGGAATTATTTCATTTGAAACCTGCAGTACACATGAGGATTTCACATGTACCACCATTTGTTAAAATAGATCCTGTCTTTCGAGAGCGCCAAATGAAACTGATATTCTTGTAATCATGAAAGAGACACATTGTCTGGAAACCGGCTCTTGTTATATGTTATGTTTATAAATGGAACCATATCAGACTTTCCAGCAACCGTCAGGAACAAATCTTTAACATTAGATTGACTGTTTCAGTCATTTCAATGGGACATGGTTTGAAGAGTGTCCATACTGCGAAGAACCAATTAAATGATTGTGGAATGGACGATCAGAGGAATCGCAACTTTCGTTCTAGTATTATAAAAGTTACATTTTAAAGTATGCATAAATCCAGCGACCTGTACCTTCCAAAACACCAAGTTGAAACTGACGGTAGTGTCTCTGCAAAGGAAATAAAATTCAATAGAATGTGTATCTTTGATTTTCATCTTCGCATAATTGAATATCAGATATGAACAATTCTTCAAAATCCACTTTAACGCCAACTCGGAGGTGTCAGTGAATCGACGTTGGCAATGATAGCATCAAAATCCCGCAAACAAGTTAACAATTGTAATTATATAAACATTTACAGAAATTATTTTCTACGCAATGGAGGGCTTTTGATGATTTTATTGATAAATAATAAAGCACATTATACGATAGAAAACACACCTTTATTATCTGGTGTCAAATCAAAATCAGTAAATTAAATGCGCTGAGTGGGTTATGGCAAACATACTGTACAACGTTCGTCCAGATATTATAATATGTTCACGCCTTGGCAGTGATAATTATACTTCACATCTAAGCAGTTGAATCAAATACCAAAATATAGTCATTTATCATTTATAATTTATGATAAACATATGAATTATGTATCTCTGATATTGTATACACTCTGATCTTTGAAAATAATACACAATCGGTAACTATCACCTACAGCTTCCTGCAAAAGAAAGAAAAGCAGAAAGAGTGGAATTAAAGATGTGCAGGTCATTTGACTGATTTGTTCGTCAGAAAGAACGGTATCGTATTTTTATATTTATTATGGTGCACTATTACATTGTAAACAAAAACACAAGTAATTGATTATTGTAAGTACCAGTTTCCGACTTAAGTTCATGGACAATTAAAAGACATTTTTTAAACTGCACATGAATATAGTGTTCAGAGTAAAGCAGCTTATTCTTTATCCTGAACGGAGTATGATGCATATGTTTTACAATAAACAAATGCTTTGAAAACATGCAGATATTACGAAGCATCATATTCCTGCTGGAACCCATTGCTCGTAATTTCTGCTTCAATAGTTTTACTGAATAAAGTATGGTTATTCTCTTTTTCACATTAGTTTTCTTTTTATTTGCCTTTATTGTTTAGCAGTTCTTTTTCTTAATATTAGTGCATCCACGTGTCTTGTGATCGAATTCCAGACCCATTCATAAGTGACACAAAACACGCTTTCTTGTCCATAACTGATATTATTTTTCCTCTTGCAAATGTAACATGTGAAAAGTCGTATTGCCCACACCATATATATGGAGGGGGCATAGAGTGTTACCCTTGTCCATCCGCCCAGGCACGTCACTTCCGTCCCAACTTTACAATTGAAAGAAAATTTTGCATAGGACCTTAAATTAGAAACACACGCCATATTCGATTTTCACCATTTACCGATACAATTTGATATAAGTATGACCCTTGTTTAACTTGTAACCTAACCCATTAATTATTTGTAGGGCATACTTGTCGTATTGACATATATCATCTTGTCTCCACTAAAATTTGGTTGCCTCATACCTTATCCCTAAATGTATGTCAATATCTTAATTTCAATTATGTTCAAATGTAGCTTTAAAAATCCTGAAATTAAGTGCTATAAATGCTTCTCAAGAAATAAACATCTATAAAATTTACAAGCAAAGGGAGGTTTTTAGGATCATGGAAGTCATAGGAGAAAAAGGAATAAGCTCCGAGTAAATCACACATTCAAATGAGCATATATCAACTTATAATTTCTTCACGACAGGGATGACTTGAGTGATACAATCATGGATTACTTTCTCGGGGTAAGTACAATGGGCGTCTATACATTTCAACCATGACAAATTAAAGTTTACCTTTTTTATTAATATTGAAGCAAGAAGTAAATTTGTGATTTTTTACCGTTAAACAACATCCAAACTTTCCAAAATAAAAGCAAATATTGTTCATTTTAAGGCAAAAAAAGTAAGATGCTTGTGTAAAGCAGACTTTATATTCTTTTAAGGAGCACGAGTGAGAAAAACATTTGAAGTAACATTGATTCAGCTTTACGAATCTGATACCTGCAGGGTAGAAAGGTACGTGCATTTGGTTTCATTGTGGTGGTGATAACAAATACGTGTACAATTAAATCGTTTTTAAAGGAACAGAGAATTGTCAGCTTGTTCAAATGGAGTCCCAAACAATGCACTCTTATCCACTACCGCCGCAATAAAAAAGGCTGTTAGTTTTGTATATAAAATGTTATCTTTGGGAACTTTTGACAAATGAAAATTCAACGTGGCTGCACAATTTATTATACGAAATCGCTGAATGTAAATTCTATCTTTTTTACATAAGCAAATTTTCGCAAACTCAAAATCGTTGCACATTCAGCTAGGAACTGAATTTGTTTAGCTTATAACCAAAATAAATATTAAATACATCATCTTCACATAAATTTAATATAATTGCTAAAATAACGGATAGATGCTGAGGCTTTGAAAAAATTATCAAATTGAACTGGACTATAGGCGAAAAACTTTGAATATAGATGCAATTTCAGACAATGTTCATAGATTTATGGGTGCATTATTATTGCAACACAGCAGTCTAGCGACATCACGCTTCCAAAATCCAAATTCAATTATCACGCGAAACCATATTGGTCAGTTAAGCTTAAAGATAAACATAGGCTCTAAAGACAAGCTAGATATATTTGATTAAACGAGTTAATACCAAGGGATAATAAATATAATTCTTACAGTAAATATAAAGCTAAGACAAGGGACTTTAGAAACCTGCAAAGAATAGCTATGGAAACTTTATGGGAAAAGTAACCAATGAAATCGAAAAAGCACAGGAATGTGATGTAATGCAATTTTGTAAAGTTATCAACATTAAGAGAGGTTATTGATACGCCGAACTTTAACCATAGTTTTGACGAAAACCTTAATGCATTTATAGATCCGGTATTAAGTCAAGCTCTGCAAGATGGTGCGGGCCATATGGAGGCCTTACGGACCAGTATCAGTGTAATTGAATAAAGAAAAATTTATTAACAGTCTAACGAAATCCAAAGCACCGGGCCATGATCGAATTTGCAGTGAGAATTCTATATATGGCGGTGATTACCTCATAGAGTGTCTGACAACTTTACTGAATCAGATGATGAATCAATGTTACATTCCTGTAATCTGAGTAATTCCACTGTACGAAGGTAACAGAAAATCAAAGAACTGTTAACTACTTTTCTTTATACAAAAAGGCATTCAGTACCGTGTAACACAAATGGTTACCTTTTAAATTATTCACGTTGAGAATTATTGGTAAATCGATTTCGATATCTTTAAATATGTAAATAAAGTTACAGAGCAGAGTCCTTGTCAACTTGCATTATTCAGACTGGATCCCGATTGGCCAAGGCGTGATACAAGGAGGCGTTTTGTCACCTTTGATGAATACAATATTTATTAATGACCTACTGCACCAGTTAGAGAATATGGATTTGGAACAAAGAGTAGGCCAATAACTGTGCTAATTCTAACCCTAGCTTTTCATATTTCACTTCTAGATTCTTATCCTAAACAATCTACAAAAGTTGATAGATATCGCATAAGCCTACAATAACTATTCTATCCTAGCTTTTATATTTCACTTCTGGATTCTTATCCTAAACGATCTACAAAAGTTGATGGATATCGCATAAGCCTACAATAACTAGTGGTGATTTGAGCTTAGTATCACAAAGGTATACGTTGATATATTCGGTCCGCAGTACAAAAATTGTATCAATAAGAAATGGTATTTCGGATCATCATGTTTGCAGAATCCTGATTCTGCAATACCGGACACCGAATTATCTAAAAACTTACGTCACATGAAGCGATAGTCGAAGCATGCAAGAAAGGGAAACGTTCATTCACGGTCTGTTAGGTATTAGCATTAAACTGAATGGTTTAAACCCTATGGTTGCTGCAGATGTGATCAAAAAGGTAACATTTTGTTCAAATATTGTCAATTAGGTCAATAGGCAGATGGTTGGTAGGTAGTTTTATAAGCAGGCATGCAAGCGGGCAGGGAAAAAATATAGAGAATTGTTTGAATCTTTTTGTGTGTAGTAATATGGGTTAGAAATGCATGAACGTACTTATACACTGTAAGTACCAAGTCAGGTAGAAAGATAAAACGCTGGTAAGAATGTAAGAAGTAAAACATCTAATCTCCAACATAGAAAGAAGTAGAACATGTGTCAAATGTGCCAGTGAATATGTTCCCAAACGCCAGTCTGATAAATACATCAACAGTGTAACTGAAAAAAAAAAATATTTGTGCAGAATATGTTAATGAGACAAAAAACAACAACACAAGAAGTAATAGGATTGACTGTTTTATACTATAATCCACAGACATTTTGTAACGTATGATTCCCATTTGGGTACTCGAGTGGTATACGATACCATTCACAGTAATGACATTTCCTATCCTTTTTCAAAGTATAGTAAGTTAATTAAGTCAATTAAGTCCGCTATGTGAGATATGTTAAGCATAGAGCATAACGTTTGGCAGATCTTTTGATTTTTTCACAGTGCATAACGCTTGCCCAGATATTGTTATTTTTTTTTTCACCGAACAAAACATTCACTCAGATCTTGTCATATGTTGACACCATAGAAGTCATAGTAGTGCTTTTCAATCTCAGCTTTTGTACAAAGTTCTAAAAGGAGCTGTAGAAACTATTCGTCAAATATGAGAATAATCTCAACGTTCTATCTTAAATATTGCATACGCCCTATTCTTTGACCCAAAAGTTCACTTTTTCAATAATGATTGATTGCCTACACCTTGTCATAAAAGAAAGAAAAGAAGATAGTGTTCTTTTAAAACAGAAAGCTATAAGGATCATTTGACTGATCTGTTTGTCAGAAAATGTAAAGTATGTTTAACTGTTTGTACAATAATTTACAGCTGTGCTGACTCTGTACACGCAAAATAATTACATTGATTATTATTAGTGCCACAGTTTCGAGGTGTGGTTATGGACAAAATATTTGCATCTTTTAAATCATGAAAGGCTAACTATACTGATCATACAAACGTTTCATGCTTTCGATCTGGTAAGTCCATTTTAAAAGGACTTAGTATGCAATATTTTACAACTAAACAACTACTTCCCAAAACCCTTTGAGATTGGAATGTATCAGTATCATGTTTGAATTTATTGCTCATAAATGTTGTAGAAGAACGTAAAAAAGCATACAATATTTGCACGTATGATCAATATTTCTACTGAATAAATACGTTCATAAAATCTGTCTTGTGTCTGATTCACCATAGGGTCAAGTAAAATTTAGGGGGGGGGGGTATTTTAAATTGGAACCTTTACGCTTTCAAATCCTAGTAATAGTCGATCTATGAACCTAGTAATCGAGGGCTTAAACCATCTGTGAGTGATGCACAATACATTCGGTTCTTTAATTTATAATAATTTTCCCATTACAGAGAGTTTTCTTGAGCAAACATGTTTCAGACAACATCGATTTAGCTTTATCTATACGTTTCTATGCGAGTTGCCTAGTGGTTTAGTGGTTACAGCGTCCGCCTCGGATGCGGGAGGCCGTGGGTTTGATTCCCGGCAGAGTCATACCAAAGACTTACAAAAATGGTACTAACAGCTGCCTCGCTTGGCGTTCAGCATTAAGAGGTTAGTGTTAGGACTGGTCGACCTGGTGTCAGGATAATGTGACTGGGTGGGACATCATGCTACATGTCTGCGGCATGATGCCCCAGATTTAAACATCACTATAAACTGCCACACTGCAGACATCGTAGCGATATGACTGAAAAAGTGTTAAAGCTACGTTAAAAAGCCAAATCACACACACACACTATGCAACATAAGTACATGCATTTGGTTACACTTTAATGATGACTGCTAATAGGCGAGCAATTAAATCATTGTAGACTCTATACACGAACGTTGCTCGTGTTTTCTTCACTTAATTAACATGGCAAATATTTTCAAGTATCATCTTATTCTGATATAGTACATTGATAAGACTTGTTATTCTGATATAGTACATTTATAAGACTTGTTATTCTGATATAGTACATTGATAAGATTTGTTATTCTGATATAGTACATTGATAAGACTTGTTATTCTGATATAGTACATTGATAAGACTTGTTATTCTGATATAGTACATTGATAAGACTTGTTATTCTGATATAGTACATTGATAAGACTTGTTCATCATTTAACGTTCATCTTTTCTAGAGACAATCCGTATTTGTAAATGAACAAAGTCTAGTTTTATTGATTGGGAATCAAACAATTATCGTGAACATAGCATCTGTGTAAATTTCGCATGGGTCTGAATTTATGAAAGTATTTGCATTGTAAAAGCTATGTTTAATAATATACATTTTGCACAACATAAATTTGCAAAAATTGCATGCCACTACGATGCCTTATTTACAATATTGTCGAAATTTATATGACTGAAAACCATTGTGGTTTTCAGTAATTTACTTTTTGAAAGTAACATCCACCTGTAGCTTCAAACAGGTGCTTTAAAAAGGCGTGGGTCATTTCATTCAAGATAGGCTACTTTCGTATGATCCGAATCATTTAACATTGAAACTTAAAAACGCGCATGCTCGGATCCTACTTAACTGCGTGAAGGCTTTTCGGATATGATTTTTTTCCTGTAGTGAAAAGAAACATATCATAAGAACTGTTTTCCAATAGTTCTAATGGCAGATGGTGTGTAGGTTGGTAGAAATGCGCGTTTAAATATAGAATGACGGGTAGACATTGTAGCCAAGTAGGCCAGTATTTAGGGAGGTTACGTAGTAAACACTTTCACTGTATGAGAATGACAACATATTCCAATGCAAAGCACCAGTCAATCATGTGGGAAGATAACGTTAGACTATTGTAAATATATCAAACAGTTTAGTGAAATAAATATTTGCAACGCGGAGAAAAAGCTGAAGATTTTACCTATATACAATGGAACATACAATAAGTTAGTAAATAACTTTGCTATCTCTGTCCGGGGGCAATCAGTAAATCAAAGACCAGTCAATGAGATTTATTAGGTATAGTGCACAACTTTTGGCCAGATATTGTAATAGATTCACACCTTAACAACGACAATTATACTCAAAATCTAAGCTTTCAATCATATACTATAGTATACTTTTTCATGAGCAATTATCAGTATTTATTATTTATTATTCTTAATTATGCTTGTAATCAGACAGAAATATCTCTGTTTTTACACACACACACACACACACACACACACTCTCTCTCTCTCTCTCTCTCTCTCTCTCTCTCTCTCTCTCACACACACACACACACACACACACACACACACACACACACACACATGCACTCATTAATACTTATCCCGATACCATGAACTGTATTAATATGATTAATATGATACTAGCTGGTATCCAAATAACCTAGGGCCAATACTAGGAGATGTCCCAATCACCTTAGGACCAATACCAGTTGGTGTCAAAATAACCTAACCTAGGACCCATACTAGTTGGCGTCTAATTCACCTTAGAGCCAATACTTGTTGGTATCCAACTCACATTAGGGACAATACTAGTTGGTGTCTAAAACACCTTGGGCCAGTATAAGCTGGTGTAAAAATCACCATTAAGTCAATCCTAATTGGTGTTCAAATCACCTTAGGGCCAATACTAGTTGGTGTACAAATCACCTTAAGGCCAGTACTAGTTGGTATCCAAATCACCTTAAGGCCAATACTAGTTAGTGTCCAAATCACCTTAGGGCCAATACTAGTTGGCATCCAAATCACCTTAAGGCCAATACTAGTTGGTGTCCAAATCACCTCAATGCCAATACTTGTTAGTGTCCAAATCACCTTAAGGCCAATACTAGTTGGTGTCCAAATCACCTTAAGGCCAATACTAGTTGATGTCCAAATCATCTTAAGGCCAATACTAGTTGGTGTCCAAATCACCTTAAGGCCAATACTAGTTGGTGTCCAAATCACCATGAGACCAATACTAGTTGATGTCCGGAGCACATTAGGGCCAATACTAGTTGATATCCAAACCACCTAGGGGCTAATACTAGTTGGTGTCAAAATCACCTAAGGGCCATTATTAGTTGGTGTCCAATTCACCATAAGGCCAGTACTAGTTGGTGTCTAAATCACCTTAGGGCCAGCATTAGTTTGGGTCCAAATCACCTTAAGGCCAATACTAGTTGGTGTCCAAATCACCTTAAGGCCAATACTAGTTGGTGTCCAAATAACCTCAATGCCAATACTTGTTAGTGTCCAAATCACCTTAAGGCCAATACTAGCTGGTGTCCAAATCACCTTAAGGCCAATACTAGTTGGTGTCCAAATCACCTTAAGGCCAATACTAGTTGGTGTCCAAATCACCTTAAGGTCAATACTAGTTGGTGTCCAAATCACCTTAGGGCCAGCATTAGTTTGGGTCCAAATCACCTTAAGGCCAATACTAATTGGTGTCCAAATCACCTTAAGGCCAATACTAGTTGGTGTCTAAATCACCTTAGGGCCAGCATTAGTTTGGGTCCAAATCACCTTAAGGCCAATACTAGTTGGTGTCCAAATCACCTTAAGGCTAATACTAGTTGGTGTCCAAATCACCTTAAGGCCAATACTAGTTGGTGTCCAAATCACCTTAAGGCCAGTACTAGTTGGTGTCCAAATCACTTTAAGGCCAATACTAGTTGGTGCAACCTTAAACTGTTAATTTTTATTCTGATCAACATCGTATCCATGAGACTAGTGATCAAAGGTCCGGATCCGTCAACAAATGACATGAAAAGTATTTACTGTTTTATCCTTAATTCAAGGGTATTTTGTTTATTCTCTAGAGACGGCAACATAAAACAGCTTCAAGTATTTATACAGTCGTGTAAAAACGATCGGCTAAGATTGGTGGATTGCCTCTACTCTTCCATTCTGACTATACAGGGTACATTTCTTATTAATTAATTGGAGTCTAAAACCGTGACACCGAATAACAACTTTTAAAACTGATGCAAATGGTGTTCATTTTATAGTAAAAGTTCAATTTAAAACAAGATACTTAAAAAACAGATGCCTACATCCAACAAAGAATGTCATGTAAAGAACAAGTTGTGCTTAGCTTGATTCAACCTTATATGTATGATTTTTTAAAAATAGAAGTTCCCGCATTTCGTTGCAATTTGGTAGCTATCTGAACTTAATAAGATAATCCTCTTCGAATGATGCCTTAAGTGAACGACAACGTTCCTTTATAGCCTCGTTAGGACTGATATTTTCACATCTGATTAGTACCTTTGGATTACTGTAAATTAAATTTTAAGACACTTTTCATAATTGGACATTCAGCTTGATACACGATCTATACAACGAAGCGCGTAGATGCTAAGTCCATTTACAGTATAAAGACAAATGCACAAACATATATTTTTCCGAATTCAGGGAGTTAACTAAATTTATAATACAATCCGAAAGTGAAAAAAAAAATATCCTTTAAAAAGTTAATAAAGTGATATATAGGATGTAGCTTGTAAAGTACGCAGGTAGGTAAGTAGACAAGGAAGCGGGTAGGTAGGCAAAGGAGATAGGAAGGCAGGCAAGCAGAGAGGTAGACAGGTAGGTTGGCAGGTTGGTACTTAGGTAGGTATCCAAGTGGGTATGTATGTAGGTAGGTAGGCAGGTAGGTAAGTAGGCCATTAATGTTTTCCAGAAAATTTATATCTAAACAGCACATTCACAATTGTGGCGACATTAGTATTCCAAAAGAAGAATTGGTATATTTTGTTGACTTATGACTGTTTATTATACTTCAAATCTAAGTTTGTGAAAAAGTATTAGAATGTGCTTTTAAATGAAAGTCATAATAGCACCCATCTCGTGACGCGGACCATCTCCATGTAACATCTCTGATAGTGCATATGCCCTGTTTTCTAAGAAAACGTTCCCTTTTATCGGTAGCCATTTATCACGTACATGTTGTTGTAAAAGAGAAAGCAGAATGTGTGTTCTTTTATAGTTACAATGTACCAGTGGTAATTATAGTCTAAATATAAGCTTTGGACGCAATACTAGAATATGCCAGTCAAGATAAGCCGTGAAAACTCTATATAATTTATTATTCAAGGGAGCTAAAATTAATGATAAAAGTCAGGGTTACTCGGCCCAAAACAAAATACCGTTATCGAATATGATTTGAACACTGATCTTGCAAGTTGTCGGTAGTGGATATATTACAAGAAAAGGAGATGCGGGAGGTCGCGGGTTCGAATCCCAGCCAAGTCATATCAAAGACTTCTAAAAATGGTACTGGCAGCTGCCTCGCTAGGCGCTCAGCATTAAGAGGTTAGTGTTAGGACTGGTCGGCCTGGTGTAAGGATAATGTGACTGAGTGGGTCATCATGCTACATGTCTGCGGCATGATACCCCTGTGCTAGACATCGCTATAAACTATCACACTGCAGACGTCGTAGGGATATGACTGAATTGTTTTAAAGCTACGTTAAAATTCCAAATCACACACACACACACACACACACACACACACACACACACACACAGAGGCTAGTTTGAGAACCTCTAGACATTAGGATTCATCGTAATCTTGTTTAAACCATGACCAATAATTGCTGTACAAGGATTCCAAACACCCACCCACCCCACCACCACCACTTAATTTCTATTCGCATCATAAGTTTTACTAAATAGAAATGAAGTCATACCAAGCACACTAGCTTCTTTTCTTTTATCCATCATTTCCCTTAAGTATGTTGTTGCTGTTGTGGGCTTAACGCCATTTTTCAACACATGATAGGCTATACATGGCGGCCAGTATAACTGGTGGAAGACTAGTCCGATAAATCAGACCCTCCCCCCAAATCTGTGTCGATACTGATGGATGAGTTGTTGGTCTGAATTCACCTGTTTATTAAATGTGCAATTCTGCTGCATGCAGATCTTTTCGCAATACTCTTTCCTACGTTTTATACACTTACCGGTATTTGGTAAAAAGCCATATCTTGCACGAAATTCAAAATGGCGACAGGAGATATGGTTTTGTTATTCCACTTGGATTTAGAAGTAACCAAAAATATGATCTGATTCGGAAATATTCTGTACATATCGCAAAAGGACCCTCCAACTGACACTAGCTCAAGAAACGTGAGAAATATCGGTGAGTGTCTAAAATGTACACCGATAAGTTGCGGACAGGTTTGTCTGCAAACATTTCCTCTGTTTAATGAATAGGTGGTATCGGGCCTACAAATAGTCCATCAGTATCAACACAGATTTATCGGACTAGTGGATGACGAACCCGGGAGAAAAAAACAGGGAAGAAGCACTCACCCACGGGAAGCTACTGGTAACCACCCTCCCCACCTTAAGTACGCACCAAGGACATATTTTATTGTGTCTATTACAGACACTATTAAATGCTTAAGATCGTATGTTGAATTGTTCAAAATACATTGGGGCTCAATCCTTGGTCATCGTGAAAGGAAACCTACAGTTATGCCAAAACTACAGAACCATCAGTTTGATCAGTCACCAGAGCAAAGTCATGCTTAAGATAATTCTCAACAGACTAAAGCCTCAAGCAGAGAAAATTATTGCTGAAGAGCAGGCAGGCTTACGAGCAGGAAGGAGCACCACGGAACAAATCTTCAATCTCAGACTCCTTTGCGAGAAATACCTTCAGCATCAGCAAAATCTATACCACGTCTTTATAGATTTAAAAAAACAAACAAAAAAAAACCTTTGATTAGGTATGGCATGCAGCTTTATGGGCAACTATGAGGAAGTACAACATCAGGTCAAACCTGGTGCAAGTTGTTGATCACCTCTATGACAAAGCCACCAGTGCTGTCCTCATCAATGGCAGCAGAGGAGATTGGTTTCGTACAACAGTTGAAGTCAGACAGGGATGTATACTGTCACCTACACTCTTCAACATTTTCCTGGAAAGGATCATGGACGATGCCTTGCATGACCACAAGGGCACTGTCAGCATCGGAAGAAGAACAATCACCAACATTCGCTTCGCAGATGATATTGATGATATTGATAGCAGGAGATGAAAAAGAACTGGTTGACTTGGTTGAGCGCCTCGATACAACCTCCACAGCATACGGTATGTAGATTAAAGCCGAACAAAAAAAACCAAACTGATGACAAACAACACCATTGGCATCAGTGCAGAAATAAAGATTAGTGGACAGAAGCTGGAAAGAGTCACAAGCTTCAAGTACTTGGGATCAATTATCACAGATGAGGGCTCCAAACCAGAACTACTTTGCAGGATTGCACAGACAACAGCAACAATAACAAGGTTGAGACCAGTATGGAAAGATACCAACATTGCTTTTGGTTCCAAAATAAGGCTGATGCGCTCGATTGTCATATCCATCTTTCTGTATGCTTGTGAAACATGGACGCTCACATCAGATCAACAAAGAAGGATTAAAACCTTCGAAATGAGATCTTGGGCATCTCATACATTGACCATGTAACCAACGAAAAAGTCCACAACAGGATCCAACGAGCAATCAGATCCTATGAAGACCTCTTGACCACTGTAAAATTGCGCAAACTGAAGCGTACGGTCATGTCTCAAGATCATCTGGACTGGCAAAAATAATCTTGCAAGGCACAGTGCGAGGGTGCAAAAGAAGAGGCAGACAGAAAAAGAGGTGGGAAGACAACATTAAGGAGTGGACAGGCATGGGATTTGGAGATTCCCAAAGGGCAGTAGAGAACAGGGAAAGATGGAGAGAATTGCTTGTAAAGTCAAATGTGGTGCCCCAACGACCACTTGGGTTGAGGGATTGATGATGATGATGATGATGACATTAGGGCATTTTTCCTCTGTTTGTAAATTCTTGTTTCTTTCTATATGAAACCTTATAAGGATTGCCACATTTATTACGAGAGTTTATTCTTACAAGGCGTAACAGTCCAGTAATTTTCTATGATTTTGTTGAATTTAGGTAATTTTACACTGAAGAAAACTACGACGACGACGACCAAGCCTCCCTAGATGAAAGTAAATTATTAGATTAGACATGATGTGCCATATTTTCAATAGAATATTTCATGTTCAAAAAAACAATTCAAATATGTAAAAAAAATAATTTACAAACAGGTTAATCAAGTGTATTTGTCACTCAGGACTGATGTTTCTATTCTTTTTGGCCCAGAATGGGCTCTGCTATTATAACGTATTATCTTCGATAACATGACATTTTATACTCTTTTTTAAATGTGCCGAAAAGAAAGCGCAAACTCTATAATGACAAATATAAAAAAATTTAAAGTGAGGCTTTTCTTATTTAATTTACATTGCTATGGTGTAAAATGTGCCATCTGACTATATGAGGAGACCATCATGTAAACAACAATTTATAGTTTTACAACAACAACAACAAAACAACAACAACCATCATGTAAATATGTTTACTTGGATTTGAGTTCAGGGCATTGGTTTTCCCCTAGGAAATTCATGGTCTACCTGATCTTTGTCGGGTTGATGCACTAAAGTTTAAGTTTAATATTAAAAAAACCTAAACTTGTTTACATCTTAAAATGTTTAGGAAATTAACGTTTGAACCTCATCCTGGTTCTCGTATTGTTACTTAGGTTTTTATATTAAGTATATTCACATCAGAATTACTCATTTCTATCTTAAGATCTGTAGTGGAATCAGTCTTTTAGTTGTGTTCAGTTTTTGAGAGAATTTATTTATTTAAATTATTCATTGGTAATTACAAAGTACTCATTTATACTTTTGGACTAAATCATTATTTGGGAATTATTGTGAATTCATTTAAGACATTCTGGATTATATCATTGAGATACAAAAAAAATAAAAATAAAAAATAAAAAAAAACTGTTAGCACATTGACACATTCCAGGCTATTGCTGCATCAGCACATTCAAGATTTGAATTCATTCCAGACACTATAATTTGTATTTGTAATTGAACTTTTAGGACTATTTGGGAGTTAATTCACAATACTACAAGTTCTTTTTAAATTTTCACTTTGCATTCAAAGGAAATAATCTATTTTGAATTATACAAAACTTGTCGGTGTTTGCTCTTGTGTGTTACCTAGTTTAAGTTCATAGAGTTGTAATAGAAAAGTGGGGACTCATCCGGGATACGACTTTCTTTAAAGTAGTTCAGAAAAATTTTAATTGTTTTTTAAATTTAAATTCATTTTGTTTCAAAATTTTGTAAGACCCTATATATTGATTTCACATATATGAGAAATCTTTAATGGAACCTTCCAACTTTCACAATGCCATCTATAGTGGAGAATTTTGTTTTAAATCCTGTCCAGGAAGGGTTAGAGTCCTGGAAAAAGGACGAGTTGCCTTAGCTTGCCAGGCAGTATAATCCTTCTGAAGAGTACGCTTCTCTAACGAAGCAAGAAAAAGAAAATATTTTGGTCCAATATTTGGAGGAAAATAATTTTTGGAACCAAAATGCTTTGGGTTTGATTAGTAATTCTCCATCTGGCTCTGAAATGAAAGTTAAAGAATTGAGATTAAAAACAAGATGGAAATAAGAGTTAATAAAGCTTTAGCATGAAAAAGAAAAGATAGAAATCCAAAATGAGAAAGAAGACAGAGAAATATAATTGCAGAAAGTGGAATAGGAGAGAGTGATAAAGAAAAGAAAAGCAAATGCAAATGAAAATGTAAACGCAAATTCAAAAGGAGAAAGAAGAAAACAAGAAGAGAGACAAATAAAAATGCAAAGCGAAAAAAGAGTTGGAAATACAGACTCAAAGAGAAGAAAGAGAAATGCAACTCAAATTCAAATAATTAGAACTAGTAAGCGGAAACCACATCCACCACCACAACCACTTTACACACAAGTTCAGGTTTTGATGTTACCAGAAATATTAGGTTACTATCTCCTTTTAAAGAAAAAGTAAATCAATAGTTTCCTCATTTTGAGAAAATTGCTGAAAATTTGCAAAGGCCAAGACAGCATTGACCTTTATTTTCATAACGTGTACTTATTGGCAAAAGAAAACGAAGTCTACACTTAACTGTCAGTATAACAAAGTACTAATCATGATGTGCTCATGGAATATAAGTATATTGAAGGGTTATGAGTTGTTACCTGAGGCATATTGACAGAGGTTTAAAACTGGACATACCCATGTCAAATTTACCAGGGCAACAGAACAATTATTTGATAGCTGGTACTCAGCCAAGAAGGTAGACCAAGATTGCATCAGACAGCTCATATTAGTTTTAGATTTCAATAATTGCGTCCATGTTGACATCAAGACCTACCTTGATGGGCAAAAGGTCGAAACTTTAGAAAACGCTGCTCGTACATCTGGCGATTATTCCTTCACTCAGAAAGATTCATTTGTCAATAGTCTTCTTCTCAGCTGTTGTTTTGATAAACAAATCCATCTCAGTCTCATACAATTACATCTGGCTAAATTCTTAGGGATCAAACTTCTGATAAGACTGATCAGAAATCATTATCTCTTCCTACGTGTATTTATTATAAGAAGAAAGGCCGCGTTATTTCTGATTGTTACATATTGAAAAAAAAGCAACAGAATCAAGACAGAGCTATTCCAATTATCTTATTTCTAAGAGGTTACAAAATTATGGTCGTATATTGAAAGTATCCAACAGTTTAAATCTTCTGCATATCACCGGAATGTCAAGGAGATTTAGTAAGACTTTGAAGAATGTGATTCAGTCATATTGTTTTGATACAGGAAAAGATTGGGATTGGGGTGTTCATTTGCTGTTAGGGGATCAATTCAAGAATTATTAGGCATTAGTCCTTGTCAGCTAGCTTATGGACATACTGTCCATGGACCATTGAAGTTATTAAAAAAGAAACTTCTTTTCAAATGAAGATTCAATGATTAATCTTCTTGACAATGTCTCCGACTTCAAATATAAGTTGTGAAAGGCTTGTGAAGTGGCAAGAACTACCGGTAATGTGCACTCTACTCAGTCATAAATGAATTAGGGTATGACAGAACTACAAAGGAATGGAGTTTTCAGCATGGTAATAGAGTTCGGGCCCTCTTGCCCTTACCTCAAAATCACAACAAACCAACCCCGAACAAAAAGAAATAATATTTTCTACGAGAAAAACGGAAGAAATTTTTGTAAGGTGTACCTGGGGGTAAGAATATTACGTAAGATCTTTTTCATCAAATTCAATACATGTGTCTATTGTAGTGAATAATAACTCAGAAGTCAAAATGTGACAGTATGGCAAACAATGTAATCCTTGATATTTCAACTCGAATTTTGGCTGAGGAGAGCGAAGATGTTCATTTAAAGAATTTAGATAAAATTAAACAAAAGCTAATTTTAAGTGAAACTAATTTTCAAATCTAGTCCACTAACTTAGTCAGATCATCAGTAAACCAAATTTATTTGATGGTGTCGTTAGTTGGTCTGGTAAGTAGTTTGCAATCAAATATCGAGGCGGAATCGTTCACATGTTCTTTTGTTTCCTCTAGGAAGTCCATTGTTGGTTTTGTCAAGTCTCCCTTGGTGTTGCATATTGCTGTCGTTTTTGGTGACATCCACTCCGTTTTTTTGTTTGTTTTTTTTTGTTTTGTTTTTTTTTGTGGTTGTTTTAGAAAAGCGACAACTGTTATCAGTTGCTACAGATTGTGATATTATATGCATTGCTCCAAGTCAATCATCATTCTTTTCTAATTTCTGAGACTCTGGATGGATTCCTTCCGAACCAAGTTCTTTGCCTATTATATGCATTGCCTAAGTCAATCACGATTCTTTTCGAATTCCTATTACGGTACCGAGACATTGGATGGATTCCTTCTGAACCAAGTTCTTTGCCTTTGATTTCTGCCTCTTTCGTCCTAAACTCTCGTTTTCTGTGAAGTTGGAGAGTTCCCCTCTCTCTCTCTCTCTCTCTCTCTCTCTCTCTCTCTCTCATATGCAGATTTAAGTACTTTATTTGTTACAATTTCCTTTTTTTCTCCAATATACTCTTTTGTCACCATGTCCATCTTGTGGTCTTTTCTTTACTACAGTAGAACCTGTCTTGAAAAACCACCCTTTTTGCCAGAAAATTATGGTCTGTCAAGACAGGTGGTCTCTCATAACAGGTCACAGTGCTATATAATCATCAAGTTTGTGCATTGAGAATATGGTCTCTCAAGACAGGTGGTCTCACATAGCAGTGGTCTTTCAAGACAGGTTTCACTGTGATAACTTAGCAAAGTGTAGACCATGGTCGAATTTCATAAAATAACTGTTGGGTTAAAAAAAAATGTCAACCTGGATAAGTAAACATGGCACTAACATATCCCTTGTCATGACCTTGACCTTAAGACACTGCCAAATCATGTAAAGAGCAAACATTTCATTAAAATATATATAGGTTGTATATGCTATGTATATAAGTTATGTTATGCTATATATATATATATATATATATATATATATATATATATATATATATATATATTCATTAGTTTAAAAGTTACTGCCATAAAACGAGAGAGGTCACTGATTTATATTTCCTTTGCCATGATCTTGATCTCGGCACATTGCATGTGGCTATGGAACGTGACAATAGTCATGACAGAATTAGTTATAGTTTCATTAAAATATCTTCATTGGTCCATAAGTTCAATTCCAGACAAGTATACAAGTTAGAATTACAATTTTCTTTGCTGTGACCTTCACCTTTAGGCATGAGGAATGGCTATCATGTGGCATCTGTACATTGTATATTATTGGCTAAAGTTTCATTAAAATAATTTTGGAGACTTCCAGTTATACTCTGAAAAAGGATACAAGTCACATAATTATATTTTCCCTTGCTGTGACAATGACCTTGAGGCAGGGGGGCATGGCAATGGGACGAGACACACCATCTAATCATGAAATATACTTGGACCAATGTTACACAGGCAAGCAAATCTTAACAGATGGACACATGGATGGACAGACGATCAAATAATACACCCAATTTAAGACTGACATATAAAACATCAATGCTATAGTGTTAAAAAATGTAATTTAGGATGAATATTTAATATACAAGAAAAACACAACCTTTAATAAATTAATACTGATTTTACTGTGCATTATTGTACTGGAAACATCAAATTTCATGATCATTATACAACATTATTGTAAATAGGGTAAGTCTTTCCAAACATATCAGTGTCATGATGAATTATTTCCCAGCAGCATTCATGACAACTTCATGCATGTCAAGAACCAACCCCCCATCAAACCGTCCTATTGGTAGGAATGCTTTATCAAGAGAATTTAACAACAGAAACATAACAAACACATTAATAATTAAATACATTAATAATTAAAATTACCCTTAGATATCATCTCCATCAGACTCAAACAACCAAAACAACAACATCCTCTAATGAAGACAAAAATAAAGAAACTATGTAGGTAAATACTAAATTGTCCCTTATTCACCACTGTCTTTTATTTTATCAATTTTTTAATAACAGAAAAACTTGACCATGGTTGAAAATTACCACAAATTGTTGTTATTGTTGTTGTTGTTATAGGATTTAACGCCATTTTTCAGCACAAGATAGGCTATACATGGCGGCCAGTATTAATGGTGGAGGAAGAACCCTGGAAAACCCCGGGAAGAACCACCGACCCACGAGAAGCTACTGGCAGGCTTTCTCACGTACCCACGTTAGCCGAGCCTGGACTCGAACCCACGCAGACAGAGGTGATCCACAAATTGAAAATCACTGTACTGAAAAATATCACAATTATAATTGTTTGATTTCTCTTACATTGGTTACATGCAAGATCACTTGCTTAACAAACGTTTTTGTTGTCCAAGAGAGTTAGGCCAAGAAACTATAACCAGCTATGGGCATGCAGTGATTTGTTGATCAAAATAATGATAACTGTACAGAAGTTGCGAAATTTTAAATAAAAACATAACCTTACAAATGGTAATCACATGAAATGGATTCCAAAATCATGACCCAAAATGTACTCAAATATAAGAAAATCACTACATTTGCTAACTTCTGGAAAAGAATTTCCTCCTGCAAGAACACTTAACGCATGAAAGTTCAAAGATGTCAAAATTCAATTACAGTAAATTTTATAATTCGTACTCCATGAAAAGTGGTACAGGTTTTGAACTTCTACAGGAGAGAATGGGTTGGTTATTTCATGGCAAAGTAGAGAAACACCATGGCAGCCAATCCAAATTGATCCAATGGCGAGAACCAAACATGGACCACTGTGGTCAGGAGTCACTTTATAAACCAGTGAGGTTCCAATAAGAGAATGACAACCTGCCTATAAGTGAAGAACTAGATATGTTCAGATCCCATATCACTTCTGCACTCAAAAAACTGAAGCATCATGGAAACAATTAATTATTCACCTCTGCAGATATGTTTCAATTTGGATATAAAAATAATAATAATAATAATAACTTTAATAAATAAAGAAAATACAGGCAATATGACACCAATTCAGAAAAAAATTTCAGGATAAATTTCGGACGGGTGAAGGCTACTGTGATTGGTAAGTATAGCCTTATGTATGGTAACAAAAGTAGTAACATGATTAGTGTGAACAGGCACATTATATGCCCACCTTATCTTGAAGAGTCATCTATTTAGACACTATTAGGGCATAGCTGACTCTGAACATTACTGACCAATACATCTTAATGACAGATCTTTGGTCACGGTAAGAGATCGTGAACAAATCTTACTGTGCAGAAACCATTATTTATTTTTTTTATCAAACCCACCATAAAAATGGCATTTTACATTAGTCTATAAGTTTCTTTATTACAGTTGGAAGCCATCCAGAGTTTGATCAAAGAACTTACTTTAGAACTAAAAATTATATCCAGTGCAAAAGCAGTGGGCCAAGAGATCTGGGTCAGTCAGATGTTTTCTACTGAAATTTCTCCAATGTTATTGATTCCAAATTTAATGAAAACAAATGTTTCAAGGTTTCTCTCATTTTTTTGTACTTTCATTCAGATTTGATTACACGCCACCATTTATCCAATACTGAAATAATATATCCCAGGATGCTTTGTATCAAAATTGGTCAAATTCTATTCTTGTACATAAAGTTGTGTAAACATTTTTCTTCTTTTGGTAATCACAATATTGAACAACATTTTTCTGTCAATCTGACAGGTGTTCAAGCCAAGACACTTTCTCAAATTTGATCAAATTCTTATATAAAGTTATTCTGATATGCAGTTATTTAGAAAAAAATTGGTGATTTCTGATGGCAGATTGGAATAAATGTGAAATGCATTCATTCCAGGATGCTTTTTGTCGAGTATCGTCAAATTCTATTCAGTGGTTTGAGAGAACAAGTTGTTTCAAGTTTTTCAAAAAGTTTTTGAAGCGTCCAGTTTTGAAGGCAGACCAATATTGTGAGTAAAAACTTTAAAGGTCATCATGTCAGGATATTTTCTGGCAAGTTTCACCAAAGTTTGTTCAGTGGTTTTGGAGAAATCATTGTAATGTTTGTCCATTGTTAGTAATGGCAACCATCATTTGTATATATAAAGAAGTTTTCATGCCAGGATACTCTGTGACAAACCAGATCAAAGTCTGTTCTTTGGCTTTGGAAATTATTTTTTAAAAATTTTGTTTTTCATAATGAATGTCAAATTTGATGACAATTTAGCAAAATTTTCATAAACCTGAAATGCCATGACACAACGTGCAAGGTCAGATTGAATCTGGTCTAGTGGTTTTTGAGAAGTTGAAAACAGCAATTGCTGATGAACACCAGATGTTGCTTACCAGATGAAGGGCCATACCATAAGTTGATCTATACAGAAAATAAGACTACAGACTAATTAATTTTTCCAGTTTTATGATTCACTTAAATTATGCAATAGGAAGTTAATGAAATTTTACACTACACAAAATTCTACTCACTAGAATTTTTCATATTTCCAATTACACCTATTGATAAAAACACAATACTGTTATATGAATTAAAATTAAATATAAAGAAGAAACATATCTGATGACTAGTAAAAGTCATCTGTCAAACTAAATTGTTAAAAATAAAAGAAACACAAAAATAATAATTAGTCCGATTTAAATCAAAATGTCATTATATTCAAATTTAAAAAAAACAAACCATTGTTTGTTATCAGCTTTCTTCATTACATTTAGTAACAACTTTAAATAAAATCTTGCTTTTTTAACAAGCTGATCAGAAAAACAAGCTAGCTTCTGAAAGGATAGTAAGCGGTCTAATTAACAATTTTCTTCACTTGATGTCTTCCAAAATCAACTATTATACAAGAAGTGATGAGTTTAAGAAAATGTGAACCCTTTTGTCATCCTTTGATTTTATCTCTAAGTTTTTCTTTACTTTCACTTCAAACATACAGGCACTGTAAACACCTTGGGGTTTGTATGAACAGTTTTTGGGGTATAATATTTGTTAGTGTATGTGTTTGTGTGAGTGCACATGTGTGTATGCTGTGTTGTATCCAAGCAGAACATATGTAAAGATCAGAATGGAAAATCATTTTAAGGAAATGCCCCATACACCCAGTCAGGTGCTGATGCAGGGAACATGTAAAATCTTCAGTAAAAAAAGAAAGAAAATCATCTCTTACAATTTTACAGTTCTGCAGCTAAAACAATACTGTATATATTTGCTTATAAGTGGAGTCCAACTGCAAACAAAAGAGACATGATCTGCCATCATAATGCACCAGCAGATTAGAGTATATACTGTTTGTTCTACTAATTACTCCTAACAAACTGCGTAGACCCAGATCTTGCCAGCACATTATGTGATGGTAGGTCTGGGTCTGTACAGTTTGCAGTTGAACTTGACGTATAAGCAAATATATACAGTGATTTTGGGAATGATACTGGTTTCTACAGTTAATTATTCTAAGAACATTATACATGTCCATCACATAATAATGGTGGTCTCTTAATTTATTTCTGTATACAGAATATGTTAAACTTAATTTGTAAAATGTATCTTATTAATATGGCAAAAAGGATGCACAATCTTCAATAGCCTCCTTAAAGTTGCTTTGTTTTGAAGTCATGTGAGAGTGATCCCCCTTTAATATACAAGTGAGAAACACGAAATGGACACGCCTGAAATAAAGTGCCCGCAAATAAAAATTTCTTTCCTTTGCATATGTTTCATCATGAAACTATAAAACAAAAAGTACAGAATAAACATGGTATGAATTTTAAAAAATCCTTTAAAAGGTAAATTCATGCGTAGCCATATAAAAACCCAAAGATCACTGGGAAAGTTGCATAAACTGTCAGAAATATATAAAATATTCAGTATTCTGATAAAACATTTTCATTCAATATATATATATATATATATATATATATATATATATATATAACATCAGTCAATATATATTTACATTTTTCATAATTATAAAGTTTCAGGTTATCAATCTTACTTTAAATGAAATATCCCTTATTTAAAATATAATATCCAATATTATCTGGACTTCTGGAGGACATAAATATGCCTTAATAAACAGACATCTGTATGAATGATAATTTTCATTTTAATTCTACTTCAAGGTTCAAAGCACATGCTGTTAGTGTGAATATATGAAAAGTCATGATAACTGATGCATGGATATTAAAAGTTTTTTATTGTATTTTAAATTAGGGAAAATACTTGTCTTTAATATCTCAACAAAAAGCAGCCATGTATACACCGGAAAAACTATGTGCAAAAACAACACCGAAGTTTATTTTTCCGAGTGTTTTTTTTCCTCAAAACTTTCCACAACAATACTGATATCTTGGAGATGTGTACCAACACACATACAAAGCCATGTTTTAAAATATACAAATGTCATATTCTGAAGAAATTTGTTACAGCTCATGATAATGAATAATATCAGCATGGAAAACGACAAACAGAGTGAAATAATGTTTGAAACAAAGAAACCAAACTTCAAGATAGAAGTATAATTCTTGCAGATTGAATTGCTTTGTACTTGTTTTGTTGCATAGTTTCTGACACTACAAGATTATAACATAATTTTCTCACAAAACTGAAAGTACCAGTTTATTAAAACATAATGAATAAAAAAGTCAGTAATATAAGAATATATACACAAGGAGAAAAACATTTTTAAACAAAATACCGATTTTCAGTAATTCTTAAATTAGACACAGGTGAAGGCAAGTCAATTTTAATCAAAACTAATTATGCTTTTACAACATCTATAAATTTTGTTCTTTCATTTTTATATCAGTTTATATAAAAAGTATATGAAAAACATATCACACACTAATGCATACCAGCTTACACATTATAAATTTTTTTTAAAATCATACATGATACAAACGCTGAAACAGGCAATGTTACCAATGAAACACATGAAAATGGAAGCAGATTGAACACAAACAAAATAAAATGACTAAAACAATATAGAGGCAATGGAGAATGCAAAAGCAACATAAAGAACCATGAATGATAAACAAAAACATGCTGGTGTATTTTTCATCAATGGATTTGAAAATGATTTACATATATTTCAAGCTGTTCTCACTTTCCATTTTCAAAAGACCTTCTGTGTGACAACTGGGGATCCAATTCTTTATCTTTTACATGGACTTTTGAATTTTAAGCATTTTCTATATTATTAAGGCACAATTTTAATAAGATAATGAAAGCAATAATGAAAGGAAACAATGGAAGCAATGAATACAAATTTTTTATAAATCAAAATGTATTTCAAAATTCATAAATGAAAAGAGAGTTAGTAGCTGAAATGAACATGTGAATGGAATACACATTGCCTGCAAACAAAATGCACATGATACAATGAAATGCAAATGAAGCTCAAATGAATTGCAGATTGGGTAACATTTCCCTTTTTAGGGTCTATACATGTTCACACAAATTTGATATATACTGATCACAACAAATTAAAAACAATTATAATGCAGATGCACACCACCTAGTACTTCAATAAGGCAATATATTTCTGTAACAGGTATATAATATGAACAGTCTGTATATACCATATAAATACTCCAAAAGTATGGTAAGTAAAAACAGTTAATTAAGTAGTAAAATCCTTAACGTTCAAATCATCAGTAATTACTGCATAACTTGTTCACTTTGCATAGATGGAAATTAATTTTTTAATTTAAAATTAAAGCAATGACTCATACTTTTACACAAAATATGTAAAGCTCATCAGCTTATTAGGAAATAATCTTATGGACAATTTCTGCTGCAATTTCAAAGACAATTAATAAGCATCTAAAACTCACAGCTAAAGTTTAGTGCTGACTTGTTTACACACTGTAACAAAACAAAAATGGAAAATTCTGTCACAAATTGAACAAAAAATCTGTTACATCAATTTTTTTATTTTCATAAAACTGTTTTGTTACCTTTATTAAATTCTCACCACAAAAGGTGTACTTTTTCAACCTTATTACGATATTACACTGATAAATTAATTTTAGCCAAAATTTTAAAACCTGCATTGGCAATGGTAGTGGTGGTGGGGCACTTTGGGTTTAATATAATTTCAAACTTGCTATGATGTATGACTAAAATAGGTTAAACTTACATTGATATTCTTCAAAGAAGAAAAACAAAAAAATAAAAAATTCCAACATGTAGCATACATAAAAAAATGTTCAAAGACACAGAAATCATCAACAATTTCAAGCCAAAAACTGATCTCTCAAAGAATTGATAATCTTTGATCTAATACATTATACCCCTTCTCACAAACACGCCCTCATAAAAACTTCATCAAATAATTGTTACAGTGCTCCATCCAGACAAAAAAAAAATTTTCAAAATCTGAGATCTACTTGTATGGAATATGAATTTAACTATTAAAATATGAACTTTCCTGGGTTTTTTTCTTCTAAATTGCAGTAAACCTTTGGCCAAGTGACAGAAAATTGTACTTGCCTAAAAACTTTGTAAACTTGTCCACAGCTGTTAGAAACATGACTTTACAAATCATGTTTCTAACCACAGATGCCCTGCCCTATGCCCATTTCCAGATAACTTAAGCAATTCATAACAACTTTTTTTACATTCTAATACAATATGGTTTTTATTATTATTAAATATTGATAATACAAAGGCAAAGTTAACAAAAAGACATCCTTATATACAACATCAGCTCCATATCCTTTTGACATCCTTTTGTTGCCTAAAAGCATTCCTATCTCACAAAAAAAATTGCCCTTATAGTAAAATCACCCTCCCTTTCCCAACATGAAAAGAAAATGTATAGGTGGAGCACTGCATAAAATGACAAAATGTATGAATGAATCAACAAAACATTATCAAAAAGATAAAAATATACAACATATGAGAAGAAAGATTTACAATGGTACCATACCCACAAAATTTTATGATCGCATAACCACAGTCAGAATAACAAAATGCACCCAACTACAAGTATTATATTTTAAAATCATATTTTTTAAAAACTTTATTTGCATTCACTTCTAGGTTTTACATAAATTCAAAGTACACAAATTATGGGTGTTCCAGGATTAAAGAGATGGTGGATTTTGAATGGGGACCATGTGTAACTTAAAACATTTCCCTTTCTGATAGGTGAGGAAGAATTTGGTGGAAGCCATTCCTAATAAAAATATGAGGCAGAAATAATCAAGCCATTCTGTAATGTGTAGTTGGACTTGCTATATAAAGAACTTTAATGAACAGTGAGTCTTGAACTTGCCAACCAACCTCTTTCTATTTTCAGATCTGGACCAAACCTATGATACAAAAATCTTCAATCTTCCCACAAAAATGATGAATATAACTGCACCCAATATCTATCTCAGAAATAATGACATTCTAAAGTTTGAAGGTAAAGGATTAAAATAAAATGTATCTGAAGATGCAACCAATGAATGCATTAGGCATTTTCAAGTCCAAAATTTACAAAGCTTCAAAAACGTGAGATTTTTAATGTTTCCCTTCAAAATCCCCTATCTTCAATTCTGGACTACTTCAACTTACCTCCCAGCCTAGTGTGGTGACTATCAATAAACTTGTGCATAACACAAACTCCAATGGCCTGCAAACCAGTGAAATCACCCAGCTTGGCAATTACTTATTTTTATCTAACATGGATTGGTCAAGCAATCTGTCTTAGCCAGTCGATCACATATGTGGGTCAGTCAAAAAGTCATTCAAGATCCTGGTCTGTCACCTATATAGGTAGAACAAGTGGTCCATCAGGAGCCCAATGGGTAACCTACATGGGCTGGTCAAGCAGTCTGTCAAAAGTGCAGTGGGTCACCAATGTAGTTGTATCATATAAAATGTATGATTTCACATCTTTATAACTTCAACGTCTCTCATCAAACTTTCATTACATTCTCATCACTTACTTGATACTTCTCTATCAATAACCAGGATATTTTCAAGCAGAAAATTTTAAATTTAAGGAAATAATTATGATAATGGCAGAGCGCTCAACCAAAATCTGAGAGGTCCATGGGCTAAATGCAAGGCAATATTATCCTAGAGTTCGATATTGCTTTTCCAAGAGTCATTATTTTTTGCATTTCACAGAAATCCCAGACATGTAATGAATGGCTTTGTTGTCCAACAGCTCCACAGTTTTCCCACTTGGTGTTACAACATTGTTGACCATAGCCTTTACCATCACATCCATTGGTGTTGTAATAGCAGTGGGGAACATTTTGGCAATAGGAATGAGAAAAAATCTTGCAATGGCTTCCAAAGGTCTGCTTTCCTCTCTGTTTACCATTAGGATGCTGAAAATACAGGAGAGGATTTTAATGTTAAAACATTAGTATAATGTTACATCATAACAAAAAGGATATAACCTGAACATTACGCCAATATTACCATCATGTCACATCACAATATGTCATATCACAACATGTCTTATCACATCATATCATATCACAACATGTCATATCACAACAGGAAAGTCATAACCTGTATATTAAGCCAATATTATCATCAGGTCATATCATATGTCATATCACATCAGGAAAGCCATACCTGTACATTAAGCCAATATTACATTACCATGTCATATCACATCATATCACAACAGAAAACCTTAACCTGTACAGCCAATATTACCATCATGTCATATCACATCAAATCACAACAGAAAGCCATAACTTGTCCAATAAGGCAATATTATCTTAATGTCATAACAGTAATTCCATAACCCTCATTTTAATTCTGGTAGTGCAGAATCCACAACTACATATTTCACTTTACTTCAATTTAAATGCGGTAACCATATTTATACGGTCATAATACACCATCTTCTGCAGAAGAACTTATAAAAACAGAACTTTTCACAATGCACAAAAGAATTTTGAATTTCACCAATCATTAAGAAGATACTACAACTGTCAAGGAGATTACCAGAGATGGCTGAATAATTACCATGCTTACATGTGAATGATGCATCACTGACAAAATAAAGTAGAAATATTAACAAACTGTGTTGGAGTTTGGTGATACTGATGCAAACAATATGGTGTGTGTGTGTGTTATGGATTCTTAATGTAGCTTTAACAATTTTTCAGTCATACTGCTATGATGTCTGCAGTGTGGCAGTTTATAGTGATGTCTAGCACTAAAGCATCATGTCCACCCAGTCACATTATCCTGACACTAGACCAACCAGTCCTAAAACTTCTTAATGCTGAGTGCCAAGCGAGGCAGCTGCTGGTACCATTTTTATATGTCTTTGGTATGACTCCACCGGGGTTCAAACCTACAACCTCCTGCATCTGAGGTGGATATCTAACCACTCAGGCCACCGGAGTGGTCTGGTGGTTGTGTACAGTGATGATGGAGGTTGGTGATGAGGAGTGAAAGTGAGCTCCAGGGGCTGATGTTAGTAAGGAAGATGGTGAGAGAGAGATAGTATTCTGGAAGAGTGGAAGGTGGTTGTGATAGAGAACTGAATGCAGTTTCATGTGTCTACATGGGATACAGGCACCTGCTGAGGAACTTCAAGGGCCCCTTGCTATTTGAATATCTTCATAAAAGCCTATGATTTCGATGAAATTGCCATAGAAACAAATAAGTGGGGTAAATTATAATAAGTTAAAATAATGCTATGCAGATTACCTCAGCTCCAACAGCAACCAGTGGAACTTTTTATTATTTGATAATTGCCAATTATTAGACCTATGGTATTTAGTCAATCAAATACGTTTAGTTACCCTGAAGATATTTTCAAAATTAAAAACAAAATTAATTTACAATTTTTCCCAAGGTTGGAGAGTTGATTATAGATCTAACCATCTACAACTACTGCACTGATCTTGTAAAAATATAATTTCAGCACTTAACTATTCATTTTAGTAACAGTTTAACCTACTCTAATGTAGTGTCAAGACAGCAAATATACAGAATTAAGCATGCTTATAAACAATATTTGTTTAAAATGATCTTTTAAACACAGAATACAAATACATGTACTGCAATGTCAATACAGTGATTTTCTTTTTCCACCTGTTTGTCCTATGATAGCTAAATCAGTGCCTGGATGTCTTTTTTTAATACACAAGTCTTTGGCATTTTTATTTCAGATACTCTAATGAGAACTTGTAGTAAAAAGATGAATCCTTGAAACCAAAATACTGGTGTTGGCTCTGCTGCTTAACCAATGAAAAGGACTTCTTGCCCTGATTATTGCTATGAGGCAGATCAGGATGCACGATATCCAGGTGTGTATATATACACGAGTTACAAATCACATGGCAAATAAGTCTTTCCAAAGGCACTGGAGCAAAAAATGTCATGTTGGTCTGCAAAATAATAGATCAGCCAGAAAAGCTGACAAGCAACAGTGCAAAACTAGTGTGAAACCAGCGCAAGTGCTTCAAAATCTACCAATTAATTTTACAATAGCACCAACCCCAAAAAGACAATCACATAAACAAATACGTAACACAAAAAACCCACAAAAGTACTATACAAAATCTATATTGTGTATGCTGTAGAGAAGTACAATGAAATACAAAATAAAGGTTTAACGATGTTGAGTGTTGTTACTTTTTGGTGCTATCAAGGCAAGAATGGCTTGATCAACTGAACCCAACTGAAGGTATGAGTAGGTCAGCAATGAAATGTGTGCACCATCTACAAAATTTTACATCCCAGATATAATATTTACATCCTGGATTTAATATTTCGTCGAGCTGGCAGTCTGTTAAAAATTGCATGAATTTATGTTCTGAAGCAATTTTGCATCGCTGAGTTTGTGATGCTGAATAGCTTAATAAATGCTTTTTAATAAATTTATAAATGCATTTTTTTGACATTTCTACATAAAAATGATAGTTAAGACTATGTGTTTGACAAAGTGAATAGATGGCAGGAAAATGTGATTTTGGTTAACCTGTAAGTGTCTTGTTACCTGTGCACTGATAAATGGTCATTCAGATTTTTCCCAATTTAAACAGCTGGGTTTGAGTGTACGCAGCCAGTGAATCCAATAGATTTCTTTTATTTCCTATTTTCTTTGCTCCATTTTTTACTTATGGGCAAGTCAGGATTTCATTCTTGGTTTGCCAGTCAGATCTGTGGAGATTCTTTCTAATGTTTAATTGTGGCATTTCTCCAACATATTGGGAGCTGCATACCTTGCTTGTGATGAGGTAGATCACATTTTCTGTGTTGTGTGTTACAGTATGGCTGCGAATATTATGCTTGTCACTGTGCAAGAAAACGTGTTTGTTTCCTTCATGTCTTGGCAAGTCTTGCATCATTTGTTTCCACAAGGCTTTGATTTCCCATCTATATTTTTATTTGAAAGTGGCTTTAAATTTGCCCTGACTAACGTGTCTCTCAAATTTTCAGGTCTGCAATATGTTACTTCTAGTTGTAGTAAAAGATTGATTTAAGCAGTGTACACAATTCAATGTTTGACGAATGTTTGTGAATGATGCGACCTACTTGTAGGTTCTCTGGGTGTAACGTGAAGATGAAGGGTGTTCATTCCACATTTTCTTTTCCATTGTATTTTAGAAGGTCAGCATGGTTTATTTGTTCGGGTTTATGTATCACTTCCACTATTATATCTCTGTTGTTGCCCTGCTTTGTAAGATGCTGGGTCAGTTCTATTGAAAGCTGCCTCATCAGAGCAAATTCTCCTGATCTTAACTGATTGACTAAGGGATCTTATGGGTACAGTGCCTTGGGTGGCAGCTGGGTGGAAGAAGGTGTTGATATTTGTCAGTTGGTTCAGAATAAATGTTGGAATGAAGTGTGTGTTAATGACAATTTTAGTTTTTGTATCCAAAAATATATGGTCTGTGTGTGAAATTTCAGCAGTGAATTTGATTGAATGATGGTAAGTATTGATCTGCATGGTGAATTCATCTAGTTTTTCCATCCCATCATTCCACGGAAAAGCTAGACATATTCATCATAAAATTGTCAATAACACACATTTCTCTTCTCCAGTCCATACTTTCAATGATGGAATCCTGACTGGGATCATCCATAACTCCTAATTTGTCAAATTTTCATTACTTTTTATTATTTGGGTATCCTTCGGTTTAGGCTTTTTTAAGATTTCTAAAGTCAAAATGAAATCTGAGGTTTTTCGAGGTTTTTGAGGTTTCCTTCTAACCTTGTATGTATGTATGTATGTG